>JARKHS020028774.1:0-37158 GCA_030143305.2 Amblyomma americanum
ACGTCGCCGCATTGCACACAAATATTCTCATCAATGAAGGGATCGACACGCTCTCCAACGCTCTAACTCAAAATCCACACCCGCATGAAACTGCAGTGTATTTCTTGCTACTTCAAATGGTACTCACGCTCAACTATTTCGAGTTCGATTCTTCTTATTACCTTCAAGTATTTGGAACAAGTGTGGGCACTCCTCGCAAACATTTTTATAGGGTTGCTGAGTCTAAAGTTCTAAATAGATATTTAGAAAAACCGCGTATAGACCCCCGTTCCATAGACGACATCTTCATGACTTGGGAACACTGGTCTGAGGCCCTAAAGGTTTTCGGTTCGCACCCTAATTCATTCCACTCTAGCAATAAATTTGCCTTTCAGTACTCTGAAGCGAAAGTCAATTTTTTCGACACTACCGTCCGTTTAGAAGATAGCCAGCTTAAAACCGCACTCTACAGGAAGTTTACAGACCGACAGCAGTACCTATATTTCACTAGCCATCATCCAGGACACTGTAAGCAAGGCATATTTGTAGGACAGGCGACGCGCCTGAGAAGAATATGTACCGACGACGACTATTTGAAACACCTCCACTCACATAAAACACCCTAATTGAAACGAACCATCCCCAGAGTTTTCTTAATAATGACTTTCTAACGAGTAACCACTCTAAAAGGAGGCGATGTACCTAAAAAACGAACAAAAGTTAAGTGAGTGGCCTCCTGCACTTATAAAAAAATACACCAACGCCCTTCCGAACGTAAACAATATTCTGCAGAAATACTAGCCTATTTTAACTAGCTACGATCCACTTAAAAAAAATGCCGACGCGCCAAGGGTAACATACATACCCACCACAAATATAAGAAACTCCCGCCGAGAGCAAGCTTATGCCCTTGACCTAGATGCAAGACATGGCAGAATTTATTTACAAAGCAACATTACTGTTATAAGCACAGCAAGCGACGTTATCTTCGGTATAAAGGCTAGCTTTAACTGCGCGTCGTCTAATCTTATGGACATGCTTCAGCGCTCCTCTTGTCAGAAATAATATATCAGAGAAACCGGGCAATCAATGAGCGCCAGACAAAAGGGCCATCGAGCTGACACAGCAGAGAACGTACAAATGGCAGGTCGGAACACTTTAATCAACGTGGTCACAACTTTCATGATCTTAAGATATTAATTATTCAGTCAGGCTTCAAATCTGCAAGGGACAGACAATACAGAGAGGTATTCCTAATTCGCAAATGTAAAACCTTACAACCAGCAGGGATCAACCTATCCAGAGGAAACTCAGGTAAATCTCTCAGGTACATTCTGGCGACGGCGCAATTCTTTAAAAAAGGTCTTGCACTTGCTCAGAGGGAGAAAAAAATTACCCCGGTTTGTCGCTTTATCCTTTCTGTCATCCTACTCCTCCACCCTGACCCGTCCCCCCCCCCTCCCCCCCAATCCTCCCTTTTTTCCCCTCCTGTCGTTTATTTTTTTCTCTTTGTTTACTTATCGTTCTACATTTACCTTTCATGCCGAGCACCTCCTGCTATCATTTTGCAGGAACCCTTTGCTTCCACACTCCTCCCCTCCTTCCTTTCGCGCTTTCTCGGAACCCGCCCCCATTTTCTCTTTTTTATGTAATTTTGTCTGCCCCCCCCCCCCCTCTTTCAGTATTTAATTCTGCCATGCTGCTTAATTTCTTTATCCTTGTTTTTCAGGTCAATCCAACCAGTCATGCCACACCATCTGTCGAAGCTGGACACACAGCCTTTCAAGCCCCCGTTCCCTATCTCTCCACGCTCCACACCACCCGGATTCCTTTCTGATGAGCTAGCCTATTTCTTTTCAGAGTTCTGCAGGCCAACCGGCTAATCAACTTCAGCAGCCATCATGCCTGGACAAGATTCACCCTCTCCATCCTAACATCATTCCCGCTTAATATCCTCCTCCCTCTCACCGGGCCTTCCTCCTCGGAGTGGAGGCCCTACCTAATTACAGCCAATGATGAACGCTTTGTCCAGACGAATACAAGTCCTCTCTTGTTCACTTTATGTACATTTGACACAGAATGTCGGGATTGTTCTTAGATTCCCTCAGGCTAGCAGCACAAGAGATAAAATAAACAAACCGAAAATCATATGGCATCACAGATGAGAACTTTTTTTCATTGTTGACGAAATTCAACGATGGTGGATAGGTCTCTTGCTTTCTGTAGTTGACATTTCGAGCATAGGGTGAAAATTCTTCGTAATTTGCTGCCTTTAACTTCTGCCGCGTACATCTCGTGATGCAGAAATGTGGCGTACGGCGTCACCGCATTCCTATAAAAAATCATTTGCTCTTCTGCGCGTTTAGGAAGCACCGATTTCCCGGTGGTTAGTCAAACCTTATTACAACAAAATGATTTGAAACAAATAATGGATGCAATAAACAGGTATCCATTTTCCTAGGAAGCTCCCGCAGAAGCCCGTGTATTTGAAATCTTGTTTTTATGAAGAAAATTTTCGTACAAAGCATACAACAAACCCCACTGGCCGTTCCGCAGTGACTACATCGATTAGTAACGATGAAAACTCATTTGCCCTGTTATAGCCATTCCATTTGACAAGCTGACATCACTTCGCTAAAACCCGCACGCGTAACCACGCGCAATTGTACCGCAAGCAGGGCTAGCATGAAGCGGTTATATGAACTATTAGCCGGCTTCGGCGTCAGAATGTTTCATAATGCCGGCGTGAACGTCTTGGCCGAAACTAAGGCAGCTCGGGTACGCGGACCACTGAACAATGTCACGCGGAGCGGTGCGCACGGCCCCTGCGAGTGCGTTGTGCTGCTCAGGTGACCTGCGCAGGCTTCGTGTCGCTACGCGATCGCGAGTACCATTCAGTTTCGCGTGCTCATTTTCCACCACATGACACTCCTGTCATGCGGTGAAGCTGTGTTGTGGCGCTGTTTTCGCTGTACTCTGCTTCAAGTCAAGAATGCAGCGGCGGATTCCCCTCAAAAGAGGCCCTCCAGCCAATGGTGACGACAGTTTGCCGTGACGTCGCAGTCAATCCCCTAGCGTGATAGCGCAGGTAGTTGGGAGTGATCCTTCTGGAAATGGGTTTAACCGCAACGTCATGACAATTTTCCGCTTTTTGGTATTTGTCGCTGTACTGTGTTTTGTCCTACTATAGCGTACTCGTTTCATGCGGGGAAGCCATCAAAAAGCGGTACTCGGGACTCAACTGCCGCCGGTCGCCTGTTTTTAACGCGGCCTGTATCGGTTTCAGTGCGTATGAAACGAGGCTAAAAACTTGAGAAATGTCTCTTCCTCATATTTGCTGCAACAGTATTCCTTCAAAGGAGCTTCCCCACGCCGAGGTATCCACGCGGCCGGGTATAGGCTAACCACACGAATATGTCAGCCTTACCCGTTTGTCAGTATGTCAATTACCAGCCTTACCCGTTTCTTCTAAGACTGGCGTCGTCGAAGAATAATGTCGAGGAATACTGTTGCAGAGGGCAGGGAAAGACATATCCCGAATATTTAATTCCATTTTCTAGATACTAACGCTGGTGCGGGCCACGGTAAAAGATCACGCGGTGGAAGTTTCATTACCAGTGTCTCTTTTTTAAATGGCTTCCCCGCAGGACGCACGAGCACGCTGACCGCAAAGGCACCAGCATACATTGGCGGAAGTCCAAAAGCTAGCTATGTTGTTCTGTGTCTACACGGCGGTAGGTAGGTGTGGGGCGAAATTTGCGGCCAATATCAGCTACGGCTGCTACGAAACAAAAGCTTTAATGAAGGAATCGCGGGGCCCCTTCGACTTCATTATGACAGGGCTAAACTGTATATGAGTACTTTCTTCCAACGTGATCATCAAGATACTACTCGGAGTACTTGCAACCGCTGTATATAGAAAGAAAAAGTGGTCATATTCGATTACACTCTCCAGTAAGATGGCAATGGCTTCCTATACTGCGATGTGTTATAAAAGAAAAACTTCCAGTAATGGCACGATAACAAATGGGGGGTTGAAGTGATTACCTCAAGGACGAGTGAAGTAGTAAAGGTCCTGTGGTGAAGCCGTGGTGAGTTGTCTGTGCTAGCTGGCGACGGGCTCTCTCGTGTAACATAACTACCACCTCCACCTCCGCGCTCTGTTATATGCAATATTTCAAACAGCTAGAAAAAGGAAGAAATGAATCGGTGTGTAGCCTTCGTATGGTCTACGAGTGTTTTACAGGTCGACAATCCAAGCTGCGGATGTAGAGGAGAGAACGCGCCGCAGACCGACGATACGTGGCGACGTTCAGTCACTGTTTTTCGTATACGTTGATTGCGTCTGGACAACAAACCGCGGGATTGTGCGCCCCATTCTCTATATGAGCGAGTTTCACGCACCCAATATACGCTTGCCTGCACTCTACTCAGGCCTACAGGCCGGAAAAAATGGCCGCTAATTGCGAGCGCCCGTTCTGGTGCCAGACCAGAGCCAGAGCTCGGCCAGCGCATAAGTTGAACCGCACCAGTGAAGCCCGCGCGCACGTGATAATTGCCGCCACTTTCACGGCGCTTGCGCGCTGCACTGAACGCGGGGAATTATTCTCCGCAGATGAGCCGACGAAACGCGTCACTGCTTGCTTGGGCCCTATCACCTGCGCAGCCGACCCAAACCGCGAGGGCCCTCTTCTAATTTCATGAAACTGCGAGTTTTCGTGGCGGCCAAAAGTATGGCCCTCCATCCGCGGCCGTTCCCGTACGGAACGACAAGCAGCTATGAAATGCTTTCGCACGTCGTTCATAACTTGCTCGCGCTAAACGGGGCAGTCTGCCTGCTGCGGGTGCCAGCTAAATGACGCTCACGTAGCTTTATGACTATGAGGGCATCTGAAGAGCTCCAGTGATGAGCCCAGATTTCTTTTTTTTTGCTTCAAAGCTGGTGACATTGCCTAGTTTGTTTTTTTTGCACCTCGTGACTTTCCTTTTGATTTCGAACACTCGCTTGCGTTTTGGGGGATAGCTTCAGTGAATCATTCTTCTAGTGAAACCAACGACTGAACCGCTGAGAAGTGAGCAGCGTACTCGTGAGAAGATAAGGAAAAAATTACCGAGATTTATTAGTAGTTATGCTTCTGCAAGCCTTCCACTTGTGCATAAAGAGAACAAGTGGATTGGTTTAAGCAGAAACGCAGTATTTCGGTGCTTATGCAAGCAAATATCGGGTCGTCCTTTTCCTCAGGGAAGCGGTCACTAGTTTGCTGCGAGGGCAGAACACGAGGCAATAAATTTCATATCCGAAAAAGTCAAGACGTAGAAACTGCCAGCGCTTACTTAACTTGCCATTCTCGCTAGCAGGTTGAAAACAAAGCGTAGCGCACACCTAGAGCGAGCGTTACGAGAGATTGCCTTTGGTTTCTGCACATAAAGGACGATTCGGTCCGCGGTAGCCACAGAAAACACGTTAAGCAATGGGCCTTTCCGCCCAAGACCGAGTAGGTCGCCAGGGTTTACGTGCGCTAAGAGACTGGGACCGCGGTGCGCGCTGTACGAGCACACCGCCCCTTAGCGGGCGGTCCCGTTCAGAGGGAGGCACTTGTCGTCGGGGTTCATTGACGTGCCCGGGGCGCAGCCGAAGGCCTCGGCGAACTGGGGGAGATTGCGCAGCAGTGCGTTCACGCGGTGACGGCCGCCGAAGCGACGCTCTCCGCACGCGTTGGCGGCGTACAACACGAAGAAAATCTGCACGGCGCTCAGCCTCTCGGCGCCTTCCAGCCGGTGGTCACTGACGAGCCTGCGAAGGTATACGCGACCGTCGTAACCAGTGGCATAGCGCCGCGCGTTCGGCTCAGCACTGTAGCGACTGGGTCGCTTATACCTAGGTGACTACGGTTCCCCGTAACTATAGTTAGCCGCGCTCACACGGCAGACGAAACTGCAGTTACGCCACCTAACCACAGTTAATACCTGTGTTAATACGGGCGTTTTCAACGACAGTTCCCTTTACCGCCAGTTGAGGATTTCAACTGCCGTTGAACTCAACTGGAATCGCCAGCTGTAACACGAGCACTTCGTGTTCAGTTCAGTTAGCACTCTAACCACATTTCCTCGCGTCTAGAGCGAAGTGTAAATAAGAAAAAAGCAGTGTGTGCATTTTTTTCTTGTTATAAATGATCGTAGTGTATATATTCTTTACTATAGTGAGAATTATTTTTGTGTATTTTTTGCTTTGCGGTAGAAATTTGCGGGTTCAAAGCACACTGAGCCAAGACAATCCAGTAAGAGGGCAAGTATTTTGGTTTGTAGGTCGCCATCTTGTCAGTTAGCCGTTCAACTGGGATCCCCGATCTCAGTCGAACTCAGCTGCCGTTGAGATTTCAACGGCAGTTAGCACTGCCGTGTAACACCGCTAACTGCCGTTCAGTTCAACTGAGAGTCAACTGAACTGCCGTTGAAAACGCCCGTGTAACACGGGTATTACACGAGCTTGCCGAGCTCCGTTTGCTACCTTAACCGACAAGATGGCGGCGCCCGTGGCAGCAGCAACATCGAACGACTCGTCCTCCCAGAGTTGTGTCATCTGGCTTGATTCAACAACCGCGGCCCTGATACGCATCTGATACGGATCTGATACGGTAACACGCGCAACGCCTGGATATATGCTGCGATTGTAGCGGAACTGAACGCCGGGCTGCCGCCGGGAGAAGGCCCATGCACCAGCAAACAAGTGAAGCTGAAAATGGAAAACCTCAACAAGAATTACCGGTAAGTGCAACCTTTACCGAACGATGCTCGTGCCATGGGGTTTTTGTCGCTCTTTTCATAGTGCAGCTGAACTGCTTACGTCAGCCTCGCATGTGCGACAGTAGCATGTGTTGTCGCTGGAGCAATGCGTCGATTCTCTTCGCCGTCATCGCACAGTTCTGGAGTGCCGAAGACGATCTTGAGAATGCATTGTTGAGGTAGTAGGGACTCGAGAGTAATGACCCCGGGCAGGAGCAGCATACGCAGCTTTTAGAATCTTCGCTCATGCACGCGTGCACGGCGCTGCATGCAAACTTCTTCTTACTCGTTACACACGTGTTGTTCGTCGTTTTTATATTTGCAAATCGCGAGCTGCAGCGCTGACAGCATTGCTGTACGCGTCGCTATTTCTGGCCACCTGCTAGAGCAACAATGTAGTTAATTGAATTTCTAGATTTATTTCATATCTCTTTACCGGTGTACTAGCAGCATTTGTGAAGTAGTATACACAGTGCAGCCTGAAAAATATATATGGAAGAAATAAATCTAGAAATTAACCAAGTAAGATATTTCTAGAATGACAATAGTTGAACCATAATGCACACTCGTGGCTTCAATTGCAAAGCTGCAACTAGCAGGATTTAGTTTAGCGACATTGCAAATGTAAATTGCATTCATTAATTTCACCAGTACCTGTGCATATGCATTAGACACTTATCTATGAAATTTTACTCTTGCATTGAGAATGTGTACAGTGAAGCTTAATCCACTGAGAGAAATGCTGTGATTGCAACCTTCAAATGTTTTTTTTTTAGAAACACATTTAATAGCTCACATCATTTTTATTTGTCCAGGCAGCTGAGACGGACAGGCACTTCATCTGGGTCACCTGGTGTCCCATGGATCTTTTACTGGCAGCTCCACAGTTTCCTCGGCTGCCTTCCCATCAACGATGATGGGCGAGTCGAGGAAAGTTTAGAGGTAATTTGTGATTTATAACATTGCGTGCTATCTGTCATTCAGATCACTACAGAATTCTATTGCTGCTCATTTCTCAGTATGGAACTTATACTCATTATAAAATGCTGGCCAACAATAGATAATAAAGAACAGACTCAAGCAGTAGTGTAAACCACTCCCACTAACATGGGCACTGGCCTCCACGTCTACATTTTTGCCTTGTGCAGTTGTTCTTTGTCATGAAGCATGAACCAACTAGCCAAGCAACTCCCACTGCTCGTCCATAAATCCTTGTTTCTTTTCTAGCAATTATACATATCGGTAGTTAGCTGGTTGTCTCCCCATATTCTTAATGTTACTATGCCAGAGCAAAGACAGCTTTGTTGTACAGGGAGCTCAATGTGCATTGCTGGTTTAGGTTAAATCCTTTTTTTTTTTCAGGCGGGAATTGTATGTCAAAAGGCACACACTGCAGATGGATACCACTTAAGTCTCTAGTAAGGTGAGGTTATGGTACGCACCAAAATTTCGGTGCCTTTATTTGCGTGATATATTAATATTGCTAGTGCTGTATGACAAATCATCTTTCACACCTGTGCACATGCAGCTTCACCTTCATCCTTCTCTCTTGTAGATACTCATCTTAGTTCATTGATTCCATTAGCAACTGGGCTTGAATACAGTGGAGTAATACAGCAACCTGGTGGATCATAAGCTGTTATTGCGAACTTTTGTTTCTCTACAGGGACACTGAAAGTAGCAAAGCAGATAATAAATTTCTATGTGATATCTGTAATGTCCAAGTAATTCAATAAAAAATAGTGGTGGGCTAGTTGGATTTATACTTGGAATGAACGACAGCATAAAAAAGGACTACAGAAGAGCAGCGTTCTTTGTGTCGTGTCCTCTTGTGTGGTTGTCCTTTTTTTGTGCTGTCTTCGTTCGAACTATATAAGTAATATCTCTATTGTATTGCGTTTTTGTTTATAAGCTCTTTGTGCATGCTTTCTATATTTATTGCCATTTCACATAAAATACACTGAATTGCAGGTTCAGTGCTGTCTACTCCTTCTTTCTGTATCATCCCATTTTTCCTGCTGTTTTTAAGCCTTGAATGGTGAACCAACTGACCCAGCAATCCTTCCTTTGGAACCATTGGACAGACAGGGGGGGGGGGGGGGGGGTGTATGTAGAGTAAGCTAGTCCCACAACCATGGGCATTAATGGGAATGGGGAGCAGAAATGGCACTTGCGTCTTCAAATCGCAGTGCCTTGTCGTGCCAGAGTTCGCACCTCACCTTCCATGTACTTTTGTTCAACTAAACCTCATCAGCTCGGTTTACCCTTGGTCAACCATGCCCCACATGCTAGCAAATGTTTAACATATTGCTTGTTATTGACTTTGATCAGCTTGGTATACTGTCTTCTTCAGCTGTTCATTCATTCATTTATTTGTACATACTGCGAGTCATAACTTTGGCCCAAGAAGGAGAGGCACACAATTATAAAAGCTACAAAACCATTAGCCGATACAGCCACAAGTCATTTAAAGGACATAAAATACAACATTCATTACAACACCAACACTAGGAGCCGTACAAAAATCCTCCAACTCCTTCACAAAATGTTTCGAGTCACATAAACCTAAAGGAAGGCGATTGCACTCTGCAACAGTATTCAGGAAAAAACTGAAGTGAACCCATTGGTTCATGTGAAAGTAGGGGCTAGGCAATGCTGAAGTACATGTCGGGATCTTCATATATATATTTAGTTATGTTCAGGAAAACAAAAATTTGAACCGCTGCCTTCTTTCCAGTTTGGCCATCACAAGTTTGTGTTTTTTTAATATATTGTGGAAGCGGATGATTGCATTAAATTAGGACACATTTAACCTCTTTTCTTAGATGATAACATGCTGTCCTGTATGTTTCATCATGTGCAGCTGCCAGTTGTCAATGAGGCACCAGACGGCTCAGAAGTGCTCCTGTCATGGGAGGACAGCCTCCCTGAAGGAAGCAGAAGAGACGACCTCTCACAACTTGCAGCCAGCTCCCCCATTTGCAGTGCCAGTGCTGCAGTACATGTACTGCAAAGCACAGGCAACAGCAGCGGCGACACAAGCAGAGACAGTGCTGGCGCAAGCAGCAGTGCCGCTGCAGGGGCAAGCATCAGTGTCGGTGCTGGCACAAGCGCCAGAAGAAGGGAACCCCAAAAGAGCCACCACAAGCGACAAGGATCTGCTATAGAGCACCTAGTTGCCCTAAATAAAGAAGAAAGCGAGGCAGCAGCAAAGGCCGACCGCAAGGTAAACAAAATGCACAAGAAAATGGTGCACCTCCAGAAGGAAGCGAATGCCAAGAATGCCACAAATGCAAGCATGGTGCAACTGCTTGCAAAATTTCTAGACAACAAAGAAAATAATGACTCGCTCAATAAAGAGTGATCAAAAGAGCTGGAAGTTATTTGATATTACAGCATGTGATGAGATGAAAGATCTTTTACTGCTGAAAGTTTTGTATTGTGTTTTAAACAGTGAATTGCATTGTGTGGGCTGGCTACCGTGGTAGCTTGCAGTATTAGTTATTAACAGAGCACATGCATACACTGCAGGGGTATACAAGTGCAACAATCAAACATGTCTGTTGCAAGTACATTGCTGCTGCTCTCGCTGTAACACTCCACCTGCTTCTCCACTCTTGCATGTTCATCAGGAACTGCTTGCTACAAGGCTGATAATTTTCTTGCAATTTAACTGGTTGTTTTTTTTTGGGGGGGGGGTGTGATAGAACAGTGGAGAATTTTGACAACAGCAAAATAGTAATGATATAAAATTGCTCACAGAAAGCGTACTTTGGTTTAACGAGTTGGGATGGAAATGTAATGAAATTTATCACACTAAGTCTTTAAAAGCTCTCACCATTAAGTCATATTTATGTCACATTTTTGTGTCTGCTTTGTGTGTGGATGATGTGTGCAAAAATATGAAACTTCCACCTGTGACCGGCATGATTTCATTACCTTCATGAGTAAAAGGAAAAGATTTCTCGCAGCTATTGCTTAATCTTGGACTAGATATAAAATGTTCGCAGTAATATGATTGTAAGTACCAACAGCTTTTTTGGTCAGAGGTATCCGCTTCCACTGAGCTAGCATCAGGTGCATGCAACAGCCTAGCGAAAAACATGGTGATACCCAGGGGGCCCTTATTGGAAGGGTCTATATAGTGAATGCATTTCATTCACTATACTGCTTTCAGAATAAAGTTGAATGACGCAAAGGAACAAACACAGGAAGACACAGAGACAGAAGAAGCGCCACTGCTGTGTCTTCCTGTGCTTGTTCCTTTGTGCATTCAACTTTATGATGAACCAACTAGTGCCTCAGCGAGTACTTCTGCTTTTCAGAAGTAGGAGTGCAAGACTAAAAGCTTGTACTGCTTGCCAAGGTACCAAAATTTGCTGTTTGGGAATGTGGCAAGGCGATGGCCAGTTATACACGAAAATTATAAGCAAGCAGCAAGTGATACAATAGCAGCCAATACGCAGACCATGTGACACAAACACAACAATGAAAAAGGTAGTACAATGGCAATGAAACAGCAACATAAACAGCAGTGCTCAACAAGAATGAATTATATAAAAATGGAAGGCTGATGCTGGCATTTTACAATCGTCTGCGAGAAAAACTGTGTAAGAAAGAGATTTGTTTACAGGAAGTAATGAAATCTTCATTATTAGTTCATTAGAAATGGTCGCATGTAGGTGAAGGTTTGTTTGTCATAAGGAGTACTAGTTGTTGGTACGAACCACCTCGTTTTGTAGCTTAACAAGAACCAATAATTAACATTAGCTATATAATGGAAGCCTATTTTCTGAAAGCCTGGCCACAACGGCGGCTTTTCGATGGAGGTGTAAAGCAAGACACTCGTGTACTGTGCAATGTCAGTGCATGTTAATGAACCCCAGGTGGTTGAAAATTCTGTGGCCCTTCACTACGGCATCACTCATAGCCCAAGCCAGTTTGGGACGTTAAACTCCATAAACCAAACCTATTTTATGAAGCACATGCAGGTTACGAAAATTACACTACTTGTAACCCTCATAACCTTCACCCCAGTAAGGAGTATGCATCATGTGCATGCAATCGTAGCCGTTTAAGGTGAGCCGAACCCAGAGTCTGCTCCTTCAATAATGTGTGTAGCTCTCTTCAGGGCTGTTCCCTCTTGGTAGAGGTGTCGTCCTTAGCTGCTCTTGAATTTCCCACGGACTGGGTTCTAGCTCAAGGCAAGGTGCTTGGCCAGGGCATTCCCGATGACCACACCTGACGTCTCTTCCCGGTTGCTTGTGCACACCGGCTGAGGCCGCCTTTCATCAGCGCTCTGCACCTCACCAAACTAGCTTGAATCACAGTGGTCACTGAGCTGCTCACAAATGTTGTACAGCACACAAGGAGCACGGATCACATAACTGACATTGTGGATGCCACGCTCAAGGCCCTTCAGCACCATTCTAAAGCGTGCCTTGACACGTCCAAAAGCATTTTCGACAACACGTCTGGCACTCGGCAGCCGGTAGTTAAATGTCTGTGAGGGGGACCCAGAGGAACCTGGAAGGGGAACAGCTTCTTGTCGGAACAGCTTGTTTCTTGTCGGAACAGCTCACTAGCCAGAGTAGCTGGCAGTCGAGACTACTGAAACAGTGCCGGGTCACTGTTCCTACCAGGGACGTGTGGTCAATGACAGCAAGTAGAAGGACACTGTACCACCCCTTAATAATTGTATTAGTCAGCAGCTTCTTGCTTTGGGGGAGCACACCTCGATATGACAGCCATCCACTGCACCGACACCTTGAGAGAAACCACAGACTGCTGTGAATTTACACATGTGCTCTTAAAGCTCAGCTGGTGTTGGGGAATGCACAAATCATGTTTCCAACTACTCCACTACCACGCCGCAAAATTCGTGAAAGATTAAATTAACGCAGTGACTGCTGTGAATTTACACATGTGCTCGTGAAGCTCAGCTGGTGTTGGGAAATGCACAAATCGTTCTTCCAGCTGCTCCACAACCACGCTGCAAAATTGTGAAATATAAAATTAACTGACGCAGTGCTCACTTCAAACAAGTTGGCAGCAGTCCGCTCTTCTGACGATGTTGCGAGGCGGTACAAGCCGATCGCCACGCGTTTCTCCAGCGGAATCGCTTTCCGCATGTTGGCATCTTGCCGGCTCATGCTTCCACAAACAGCCACAATGCACCGGAATGTGCCGCGGTTGATCCGAAAGTTTTCTCGGAGTCCGCTGTCCGGAAGGTGCGGAAGCGTGGTCTCGTGCCACGAGTGTGGGCGCGGGTACGCCGACAGATTTCGCTCACGGACGGACAGGTGCGCCACCGCTAAAAAAAAGAGCTTCGGCCGCCCTCAGTGTCACTTCCTCCTTTCTTCAAGCATGACAATTTCAGCGCTCAGCGCCAGCATCTGTACGCGCAGGCGTTGCAGCGCTGCCTGATGCGCCAGGAACGCAGCCCAGAATTGAGCGTCGCCCTCGTTCGCGGCAGGCCTGCTAAGGGCCAATATAGGCTTGACACACAAGACGTCCGAAGGATCTTAACTACACAATCACAGCACTCACTGTGAAAGAAAAGCCACGAAAATAAACAACGATAGCAGTGAGCAGTCACGGGGAAAAGAGGCTAAAGCAGCCAAAGTTGAAAGCGCAGTTAAGGTGGCAAGATTGTAAAGGTGTGAAAACCGGCCAGGGAAACATGACCCCGCAGCGCGCCGATGCCGTTCGGCGGCGCTGACGGCAGAGGCGCGGTAAGGCGCGCAGCCAAAATGAGCGCATCGCGTAAGCTAAGTTCAACCACTGAAGTGAAAATGAGCCCGTTTTGCTTATCGCGCGTTTTCTGCTAGTGTCAAAGAATGGATCTTTATCATAAAATAGTGTTTCGTCAACTCTTATCCTTATTCCCATGAAATGTGCTGCTTCACAAGCCGAGTTTGCATTGCATAGCTGGACTGAAGCGCGTTTTGTGCGTGCACATTTCGAGACGCTGCCCAGGATGTTAGGGACGCTGTTAATGCCGCAGCGGATTGTTTCGGAATAATTTAAATAATAATAATAATAATTGGTTTTGGGGGAAAGGAAATGGCGCGCGGTATCTGTCTCATATATCGGCGGACGCCTGAACTGCGCCGTAAAGGAAGGGATTCCTATTCCACCTCAAAAGACAGTAAAGCAAGACATAAGTTCCGCTGAATTTAGTTCAGAAATCACTAGCATAATAAGCGCTATAGCTGATGAACAACTCGGAGCGATGCACCAACAGCTCATACAAGCCTAGGCACAGCTGATACAGTCCATGACGGACAGGATAGAAGCAACGATAAACACACGCTTGGAAAAACATGAAGCCGGCATCAATATGCTTTTCGAACTTGTACCTCATGAGGCTTTGCCTCGCAAGCAGCGCGCAGTTCAACACGCTGCCTGTCCTCATCCAATATCTCAAGACCAGCAAGATTGCACACAAATATAGCGCGCAAAAAAGTTGGCGGCGACGCCAGTCCACTTCACCAAAAGAAACAATTATATGGCAATGGAACTGTCGCAGCATACGCCGAAAACAAGCGCAACTAGCAGCATATATCGCAAACTCCCCTAATCCCCCCCCCCCCCCCCATGTCATCTCTCTGCAAGAGACGCAAACAAATCGCATTCATATCCGTGGTTATCGCACGGCAGTCCTTACGCCACGTACGGCAATCTTGACACTCGCATCCACGCCGGTGCTAGACCGCACACCGACAAACACGCCAGCAAGCACGGACACTCAGTATACCGCGATAGAGCTCAGCTCAGCCGGGCACACATATGCCCTCACTATTTTTAACATATACAGCAATCCCAAAGATACAGGCAGAGTTATTACGGGCATCCTGGGCTCCTTTTGTTCCTCAAAGCTCCTTGTGGTGGGTGATTTTAATGCACGTCACATGCACTGGAAATACACCTCGGATACCCCCCAAAGGTAACGTCATTTCTACCGCAATGGCTGATTACAACCTTGGCCTGATCGCAAACCCCAACGTACCCACTCGCATTGGCACAAGTGTCACCCGCGACACCACACCCGATCTCACATGGGCCACACCGAACATATTCGTTAAATCTGGCACGGTGCTCCAAGACGGCCTTGGGAGGGACCACTTTCCAGTCTCCACTACTATTGCTTACGATTCCAAGATTTTCAGCCCTCGTTCACAGTTCCTCACTGACTGGGATAAATTGCGCACATACTTGGCAGCTGATTCTACCGAACCCCGTACTGTCACCGACTGGAGATACCGTTTAGTGGAGGCTATCCAGGCGAACAGCAAACGCATTAAAAACACCCATGCGGCACCGCACGTTGATTCGCATCTAGCTCATCTATGGGAGGCCCGACAGGGACTTCTCAACCGCTGGCGTCACCAGCGACACAATCGTAAATTGAGGCTCCGCATAGCCGCTCTCACTCGTGAGGCAGAAGAATACGCGAACACCCTGGCCCGCGCAAACTGGGCAACCTTTTGTAACGACCTTAAGGGTACATTAAGCACTAAACGCACGTGGTCCCTCCTACGCGCTCTCTTAGATCCAAAAACCACTAAATCTGAGACACAAGTAAGCACACAACGTCTAATACAACTAGAGCTTCAAAAGGGCACAGACGTAATTGCCCAACTACGGGACACTTATATACCCCCATTCCTTCAGTCAGCAGGTCCACCCAATCTACCTCCACCTAACCCGAAACTTGATGCCGTCATTACCTTAGCCGAAGTCCGCCGAGCACTCGTTAGTATTCACCGCTCTATGGCGCCGGTGCCGGATGGCATAACGTAAAGGCACTACTCAATCTGGACGAAGTCTCCCTTCAGGAACTCACAGAGCTCTTTAATAACCACTGGCACGCTGGGACGCTCCCGTCAGCGTAGACCCATGTCAGCATGCGATTTATACCCAAACCGGGCAAACCCCTCACCCTTCCAAATTTGCGCCCCATCTCCTTAACAAGCTGTGTCGGCAAGCTCTTCGACATGTCATTCTCAATCGCCTGCAACCGTTTCTAGAAACAACAGGCTTTCTCTCCAACGTTCAATTTAGCTTCCGTCCAAACATCTCGGCGCAAGACGTAATCGCCCTCAGAGTCTCTCTTTTACACTAAGCGTCATACAGCCGCTACGCGAGCCATACTGGCCCTGGATATTCATAAGGCCTTCGACACACTAAGCCATGACCATATCCTGACGACATTAGCCACCACCGGCTGTGGCACCCGCATATGGCAATACGCTCGGGCCTTCCTTCAGGGACGCACGGCAAAACTCTTATCTTGGGGATGTCGCCTCCAAGCCTTTCCCCCTGCTTAACCGGGGAACCCCACAAGGGGCGGTCCTATCCCCTTTACTGTTTAACATTGCCCTAGCGGCACTGACAAAGGCCCTTGCTGCTATACCAGGGCTCCACACAGCCATATACGCAGATGATATAACCCTCTGGACAACGGGAGGATCTGTTGGAACAGCCCAGGATATCCTGCAATCTGCCATAGACATCACCACCACCCAATTAGCAAGCACAGGCCTCCGTTGCTCTCCAGATAAATCGGAACTCTTGCAACTGAAACCCCTGCCCAATGACCCCCCCCCCCCCCCCCATTGAACTGCACATGTAAGGGAATCCAGTGCCCATTGTGTCTCAGGTGAAGATTCTCGGCCTTCTCATTAACAACACACTCGATGCTACCGCCACACTTCAGCTCTTGCAAAGACAGACCAAACAGGTGGCTGCACTAATCAAGCGGGTGGCAGCACGCAATCATGGGCTGTCTGAACGCGAGACCCTCAATATGACAAATGCATTAATCATCAGCCGCATTACATACCACCTCCCATACCACATACTGACTCAGCGCCAAACACAGCAGACAGACATCCTAATACGCACAGCTGTCACCTCCGCCCTACGTCTCCCACGGGCGGTTAACACGAAACGCCTCCTGGCCACTGGTACCCACAATACCGTGATCGAATTAATAGAGGCTCAACGCACCAACCAATTAGTACGCCTCAGTCGCACGGAAACAGGACAATGCCTACTGCGACAGCTCCGTCTCAATCCACCCATTCCCACTCCAACAAGTCCTACACCTTACATGATTTCTCTGCGCACGCAGGATCACATACATCAGAAGGTTCTACCGCGCAATATGAACGCTAGCCTCCATCAGGATAGGCAGCAGGCTCGAGCTAGCTATTACACGAAAACATACAGCAACCGCTCCGATACCCTTATGTCGACGTGGCAGAAAATTCTAAAGTAGGATTCTTCACGGCAGTCGCAGCCTATGAAGATCGCACTCGGGGGGGGGGGGGGGCGCCCCCACTATCCGAACTAATTAACTAGCAGAAGTGAAGGAGCCGCCATCGAACTTGCACTAGCCCACTCCAACATTGACAAAAACATAACCGAAATTTGCACAGATTCCCAGGCCGCATATCGCCACTACTTAAAAGGCGTGGCGACGCCGGCCACACACCGTATTCTTGCCACAGTCACCTCTCTCGACCGAACGGATACTCTGTCGTGGATCCCTGGGCATGCCTCGATCCCCGGTAATGAGCGCGTTCATGCGCTGGCCCGAGAACTCTCCTCCCGGACCCCGGACGATCAGGCACCCAACCCTGAGCAAGAGGCCCCATCGGTCCTTTATACATATAATCAAATCACCGCATTCTACAAACTCCGCCGCATGACCTTACCACCACTCCACGGTACTTTGTCGCCCTTATCCAGCGCCACATGGCGACAATTACAGACGGGCTGCTTTGTTTCACCCTACCGTCTCTCATGCTTTCACCTCACCTTTCCTCCTCATTGTAACACCTGTTGTGCGCCCAGATCCACACTTTTCCACTACCTTTGGGAATGTCCTTCCCCACAGGCAGTACCCCTATCCCCAATCCCATTAATTCTTCCTGGGAGGCTGCTTTACGGACAGCTCAGCCCACCGGCCAGAAATGGCTGGTGGATCGGGCCTTAGAAGACCACCCTGGAAGATTTTTTTCTTTTTTTTTCTTCTAATAAAAGTTGTTTTCATCCATCCGCCCGTTATAGTTTATTAATTAATAATAATAAATAACAATTGGTTTTTGGGGAAAGGAAATGGCGCAGTATCTGTCTCATATATCGTTGGACACCTGAACCGCGCCGTAAGGGAAGGGATAAAGCAGGGAGTGAAAGAAGAAAGGAAGAAGAGGTGCCGTAGTGGAGGGCTCCGGAATAATTTCGACCACCTGGGTATCTTTAACGTGGACTGACATCGCACAGCACACGGGCGCCTTAGCGTTTTTCCTCCATAAAAACGCAGCCGCCGCGGTCGGGTTCGAACCCGGGAACTCCGGATCAGTAGTCGAGCGCCCTAACCACTGAGCCACCGCGGCGGGTAATTATTATTTAAAACATTTGGACGTAATGACAGCTCAAATGACCGCTCGAGAAAAGGAGTGCACTGCATCCGTTATAGTTTATTACTTAAAACATTTGGGCGTAATAACCGCAGTCTACCTTTAACGTCTGCCTATATCCAACTCGGGAACCGCTGATAACTCCGTTCTTTGTGCAGACGTTACCTTATGCCCTCACAGTCAGCGCTACAAGATTTGAAGGCTGAGTTGGCAATCTAGTTATTTTATTTTAGTCTGGCTGCAAGAAAATCATTTTTGATGCCATAGGCAGCAGTGCACTTCATGCATTGCATGAAACTGTAAGAATAAATATAAATAAGGTGCATAAATTTAAGGCATAATGGGAAATAAACTCTGCATGCTTGCTGACAATGGCGGCAGCCAATAATAATAATAATTGGTTTTTGGGGAAAGGAAATGGCGCAGTATCTGTCTCATATATCGGCAGACACCTGAATCGCGCCGTTAGGGAGTGGATAAAGGAGGGAGTGAAAGAAGAAATGAAGAAAGATGTGCCGTAGTGGAAGGCTCCAGTATAATTTCGACCGCCTGGGGATCTTTAACGTGCAATGACATCGCACAGCACACCGGTTCCTTAGCGCTTTGCCTCCATAAATACGCAGCCGCCGCGGTCGGGTTCGAACCCGGGGACTCCGGATCAGTAGCCGTGCGCCCTAACCACTGAGCCACCGCGGCGGGTCGGAACGATTTAAACGACCTGGGTTTCAACGTGCACTGACACACTGCGTTGCGCCGCCACCGAAACGCAGCCACTACACGTACGTACGGCGAGAAGAGCAGGTTGTAATGCGTGCTGTAGGACCTCAAAACTGCAGTCGCATTGGCTGAAATCGAAAATGAAAACTCGTTTTGGGGGAAAGGAAATATCGCAGTATCTGTCTCACATATATCGGTGGACACCTGAACCGCGCCGTAAGGGAAGGGATAAGGAGGGACTAAGAGAAGAAAGGAAGAAAGAGGTACCATAGTGGAGGGCTCCGGAATAATTTCGACTACCTGGGCACCTTTAACGTGCACTGACATCGCACAGCACACGGGCGCCTTAGCGTTTTGCCTCCATAAAAACGCAGCCGCCGCGCTCGGGTTCGAACCCGGGAACTCCGGATCAGTAGTCGAGCGCCCTAACCACTGAGCCACCGCGGCGGGTAGGATGAAGGCGCCCCAAAGCACAAACCAGGCGCCCCAACGCGCAAACCGGTTTTTGTTGCCGCTTGCGAACCTGTAGCATGTATGCCATCTTGACGCTCATGTTAACAATGAAGCAGCACATCTGGCCATGAAATCGTTTATTTACAAGTG
Source organism: Amblyomma americanum (assembly GCA_030143305.2). Taxonomy (NCBI): domain Eukaryota; kingdom Metazoa; phylum Arthropoda; class Arachnida; order Ixodida; family Ixodidae; genus Amblyomma; species Amblyomma americanum. The sequence goes on from JARKHS020028774.1 coordinate 19,512, forward strand.
AGGGGGAATTTTTTTCAGAATTTGATCTACAACACACAAAGCTTCAGTGTTTTCAGTTTCTTCTCACTATCCTCCTGATTTATACCCTTAAGGAAAAAAAATAATCCTTGTGAGGCAATAAAGACGTACAACTGATGCTGTCAGCGCCACAGAATGCTCTAAACGACTAATTTTTGGCACATATGACTAATTGACTGTACAATACCTCTTCCTCACCTTCGACATGCAATCGCGTTCGGCTGAACGCATGTGCAAGTTCGTTTTCAAGGATGGTGACAATACTGTAAAATGATACTGACGGCATTGTCGGCACTTGGGGTCGCTCGAGACCACTTGGAAAACACTCCCTGGCAGGCACCCCGACCCACGCATCGCGGGAGGTGAGCGCATCGACAGTGTCACCGGCTGTCGCGCACTTACACGATCACAACGTGTAATGATCCTCCGCGCGCACATTGGCTGAGTGTGGCCCGGGGAACGACGGGTGCGTCACGGAATCGCGACGAGTGATGTGTGTGACGGATGCGGTGCAGTGGAAACACTTGAACACCTGCTCCTTCGCTGTTCCGCGTTCGCCGATGCTCGTCGCGATATGCTCGCGGCCTATAGGGTGCAGGGCATACTACCAGACTCCATCAAGACGCTATTGTGGCCGCAGGGCAGTGCGCGCACTCCTGAGCGAACTTTGGTGAGCCTCTGTGCATTCCTAGAACACACGGGCTTGATGTCCCGTCTGTTCTCGGTCAGGTAGTTACACGCAGTGACCGAACGCTCCGCGAGTTCTGCCTTGAACGATTAATAACTGGACGCCCCACTCCAGTTGTAACCAACACAGTGCTGTGCGCGTGTGTGATTTAAGTCCTCTAAAATGAACTAGTCACGCGCACAACCTGGACACATTTCTTATTGTGTAAATAGTTTGTACATATTACACTTCCCCCTGTCCTCTATTCCTGTCCCCTCACCTCTTTCATTTAATTTCTCCATTCTGCCTGCTGTCCTTTATTTCCGCTGCCCCAGCTCAGGTGCTTCAGTATCGATGGCAGATGCCGGGGCTAGCAAAAATCTTTTCCTTCCTTTTTACTATTATTTTTAATTAAACCACTACCACCACCACCAGGCAGGGGCAAGGCACAGAAAGCTTTTTTTTTGTTTTTCTGTATCCCGCGCCACACCCATGGGCGAAATCACAAACGCTCCGTCTTCTTTTTTGTTGTCGAAGGCATCTCGCCCTCGGATGAGGAAACGCTGCTACAGACACTCCAATACAGGCGACGAAACGAACTGAACTGACTAACTGCTACGGGGTGCGTAAGGCCGATGCGGCTGAGCTTACCGCGCAGCTAATAGCAGCGCCACATTCCTCCTGTCGGCATCGGTGCGCAGAGGTGTCACGCGCGGCCGACGGAAAGCGCCGCGGTCTTCACACCTTCCCAATCTAGCCACCTTAGCGCAGTCGTCTACGGAGTCGACTGTGATCATTGTTTAGAACTTCTTTTTAGATTTCGGCTAACGACAGCCACAAGCACAAAGAAAAATGTTTTTAAGCAGGCCGTAGCACAAGAAACAACGCTTTTCCTCTTATGTGCTCTTTTCAACGTAGTCCTGTTTAACAATACGCCTCAGTGGGCGACGTTTTAACTTCACTGAGGCGAGTATCACATGATCTGTTTCGTCGCACTAACCGAGATGGCTAAACTGTGTGTAAGCGCTGCGAACTGCATGCCGTTAACTCTGTGGGGATTGGGCTTCTTGAGCGATCGGAATGAGCGCCCGCTGCTTCTGTTTGCTCGTTTGAGAGATTATCCCCCCCCCCCCCCCCGTGGTGTATCCTCCTTTCCAAGAGAAGCTCTTTCGAGAACCGCTGTAAATCACCCTCCCTTCCGTTCTTCCCGCTTCGACCTCGCGTACCCATCGGGTCACTCCGAGTGACAGTTGGGGGGGCGTTGTTTCGGCGAGAGGCCGCTAGCGGGAAATGAACGGAGAAATCGCCACCGACTTGGGCAGCAGAAAAGTGCGTAGATTTCGCCTCTCGGGTGCCCCGGCCTTTGCCTGTGGACCAAGAGCGCGGGTGGTGTAACCTTGCGCACCTAGTATGTACGCTTGAGTCGAGGCCCTAGCCTCCGGAGTCCCGTCGCCCGCCTTTGCGGCGCTCACGCGCTCCGGATTCGGGAGGGCCTGATTTCAATGGTTCTCCGTCATCGCCGGCCATTGCCGGTCACGACGCGCGATGAGCCATCGACGTGCGACCTGCGTCGTCAAGATGTGCTCCGCGCATTCCCCATCCTCCCTCGTGTTGTGTCGCGCGCGATTTAACCCATTGGTTGGCCGTGTGGCATGCTATCCCCCTTGGCTGTGCCGTCACGCGCGTATGTAGTCGTTGCTTTGCGCGCGTGGCTCTGCGGGCCCGCTTTCGGGTGCTGCGGCTGGGCTATGGGTTGAACTGAGGTCAGTGCAGTGTTATGTAATGCAGCTTCCTGTGTAATAAACACTTGTGCTCTCAAATAACTGTGCCTTCTTTCCTTCGGAGCGAGAGCGCAGGCGCGCTGCGAACGCTGGCTATGCCCTCAGCTTGCTCTGGCCCGAACCCGCGATATGTGGGCGAAGTGCCACCCAATTAACGCTTCTTCACGGGTTCATAACCAACCCCACAACTCTAACAGCGGTTAACCGCCTTAACTGCAGTTAAGCTTTACCACGGTTAGGGCTGCCCGTGTAAAGAGGGTATAAGCGTTCAGCCTGCGCATGACTGCTCGCGATGGAGGCGGCAGACGCCTCAAGGGTAGTTTTAACAATTTTTTTTTTTGCAAACTCGTATGCTGTTCAGTGCGACTGACAGAGCCGCACTGAGTCCATCAGACTTGCGAGTAGCGCAGGCTGTGCGACCAGTTTGGTCGAGAAACGACAGTCGTAAGGCAGCCATACGCTGCTTGATTTTACCGCATTGTGACCCCGAGAAGCAAGCCGCTGAACCAATCAGCTAAGGCAGCCATACGATGCTTGATTTTACCGCATTGCGACCCCGAGATGCAAGCCGCTGAACCAATCAGTGGCGCCTCAGAAGTGAACGAAAGTTTGATCCATATTCGGCTTTTCGTTGCCGGTAACAGTCAAGTCCGCCAGCTCTCGTTAAGAGCTAGACCGTTCGAGAAGCGTCCCGTTGCGCTTGCTAACATGAACATAGGCATTGTCGACCCACGCTCCTTGGTCGAATGTCGCAACCAGACCGCACACCATTCTATGTACAACATTCTCGGACAAAAATTTTGAAACTTGAAAAATTGTAAGATAGTGTAATGAAAATATTTTGAAGGTAATGATCCATTCTTCTGATGTCTAGCAAAATCTTTCTTTTAAAGTGTTTCCATCGATCGCATGGAACAGTTAAGACTGCCATAGAAAACCACAGTGGAACGCTTTTGACGATAGCAAAAACGTGAACAGAAAAAAAATATACAAGACTGCCGTCGGGTGATCCGCGGACATATTGATTGTTTTAGTGAAATGGTGCATTGTATGAAAAAATTGCGTTCATCAACAGTTTCCCGTTCAAAAATGCTTTTGCGCAGAATTGTTGGGTATGCTAGTCCTAAATGTGATTGGGACCGTCATGCGAGAAATGATGAAGCAAGATATACTTTGACCTAATAATAATAATAATTGGTTTTGGGGGGAAAGGAAATGGCGCAGTATCTGTCTCATATATCGTTGGACACCTGAACCGCGCCGTAAGGGAAGGGATAAAGGATGGAGTGAAAGAAGAAAGGAAGAAGAGGTGCCGTAGTGGAGGGCTCCGGAATAATTTCGACCACCTGGGGATCTTTAACGTGCACTGACATCGCACAGCACACGGGCGCCTTAGCGTTTTTCCTCCATAAAAACGCAGCCGCCGCGGTCGGGTTCGAACCCGGGAACTCCGGATCAGTAGTCGAGCGCCCTAACCACTGAGCCACCGCGGCGGGGTACTTTGACCTAGAAGAGTTCTCTTTAACGAGCGAAGCGGCGTTAGCGCCATGTAACCTCAGGTGCGTGTCAAACGACTGATTCGCGATGTTTGTTAGCCAGTTTAGCGCGTGCATGCCGTTCTTAGGATTGCGTGCGAAGGAAATGACGACGAAGAAACTAGGAAATGATTGTTTTTGCTTGTACCTGTGAACGCTGCTTCCACAGCCTGCTTACGTTGTTACCCCCATCTCGTACTATGTTGTGTACGACTCAAGTAGCAAAGATTTATTATTTACAAATTCGGAACTTCTGCAACGGATAGTACAGTCAATTATTCTTTGTGGCATTTCAATATAAGCTCTGCCGCTGCAGTGTGTTTGGTCAGGTTTAAAACTAAGTAGGGATATTTAATTGTATCCATTTTAAAACTAAAAAGAACACACACGACTGGTTCCTCAGATTTTTTGGCCTCCTTTGAAACCCCTCCATAAGTTCCAAGTTTCTCTAAGTAAATTAGCAGCTACATAGACCCACGCGCCATGCATATTTAAATAGCGTGAATCTGAAACCATCGAAAAAAAACAAACCGTACAGCCCTGAGGTATGCAATGTCACTAGTGGTAGCATGTTTTTACCTTGCGCAATTAAAATGCGTGGGGACGGCCTGCTCTCACCAATGATTTGCAAATGGACTCCAAGGGGATCACTAGTGTGATGTTATGGACAAGAGACGATTGTCTGAGTTTGCATAAGCTGCAATAAAATTATTAGAAGATTGGTTTGGTTTATGGGGTTTAAGGTCCCAAAGCGACTCCGGCCATGAGGGACGCCGTAGGGAAGGGCTCCGGGAATTTCGACTACCTGGGGTTCTTTAACATGAACTGACATCGCACAACACACGAGCCTCTATTCGTCTCCATCGAAATTCGACCAGCACGGCCGGGATCAGACCCGTGTCTTTCGGGTCAGAAGCCGAGCGTTTAACCACTCAGCCACCGCGGCGGCCAAAATTATTAGCAGAGGAAAGTAGTGGTTGTTTCTCCGCCTTATTTTCCCCCCAAATTGTGCTTCAGCGGGTTCTAAGCTAGCGGACGCTTGATCATTCACCACGGGTGGTGGAGCCGTTCCAGGAAGTGCTACAAAAATTTGTAATAGAATTGTGATGCCTAGAAGTGAAGTTATTACGGGGAATAATAACAAAACTATTTATCGTGAGGGATGTCGTTTAGCATCGCCTTTATGCCATCGACGGTACTTGAAAAACTTGACGACACACTGGTTGGTTTTAGCAGTTGTGCGCGAGGCGGGAAATGAAATTGAGGCGTCTACTGACCTGAGCGCTTCTTCCCGGAAGGATTTCAGCGCACCACGCAGGCCATAGAGATCAGCTGCCGATATGCCGGATGCTGCGTCCCTTCGTCTCAGACAAGAGGACAGCGTGTCGAATCTTGTGACGAGCGCGTCGGCGGAGCCTGGTGCCGCTCGTGCAATGTCGACAGCCTGCGCACACGCCGACCATTCAGCATATTGTTCAGTTATTGCTCACGAACGGCCTTGCTGGTCACTTGGAAGATATTACACGTGCCAAGTACCGCACAAAGGCTCACCGAAGGCTCACATGAAAGAAAGGAAAAAAGTTTTGTCTTATTGACCTTTCCTAGAAATATGCAGCCTTCTCTTGGCTTCGTCGATGTTGAGCCATTAGGCTGACAACACGGTAAACTACCGGCGATTTAGAAAAACAAAATGCTTAACGAAGAAAAGCTCTCTCCCCAGAGGAAGTCGCATAATCACTCTGACTTGCAGGCGCAAGTCATGCATTTGCATTTTTTTACAGCGGCAGATATAAATGGCACGTTCAGCGAAATTATGTCGCCGTCGTCGGTTTCGACGGCGCAAACGTCGGTGATGGCTTTGGCTGACCTATTGTTAGACAAGGCGGGCGTCCAGCAGCGAACCTTGGCCGTGGGTGGCCCTGACCGTGCGTCACGCTATACCCTATAAGCCCCCCTGGGGGGGGGGGGGAGGGGGGGGGGGCTTCACCACATCTATAGCGACAGTTACTAAACACTCCGACTGGCATCAGCATTTCATACCACCCTAGCTGCCGCTAGAATTCGCATTACAACAAGGGTAAACATCCGATTAAGTTTTTCGAGTTTTTACATTCGACGAGCGCCAGCACACCCACTCACAAGCCGGCTGTTGGGGTTCGTTTAAGGTACTTCATCTCAGCACGCAACGAGGAAACTATATGGTTTCTATAGTGAGGCACTATTTGAATAATACACTCGTACTCTTGTATCAGCGCGCTAACTGAAGTGATACCGCAGCTCCACTGCCGGGGGAGACTGTGCTGCAGATGCACGCCCCTTTGCTGCGCGCGCGTTCAGCTCTGCGCTTGAACCCTAGCACCAATAGAGAGACATGAGGAACAGATCGCAACAGTTGCGCGCGCAGTCAGACAAGCGGTCACTCCGCTGCTTTACAAGTGCCGGACAGCGAAAGGGGCAGGTAAGCCGTATTGTGGCAGTTGCGCACCTGAGTGTGCAGCATGCTGAGCAGCCGCGGCCCGAGACGCGGCAGGAGGAAAGCCCTGAGCGAGTCGTCTTCGGGATGCAGCAGCGGATTAAGGAAGGTCGCGGCAGGCACCCAAAGCCGCTCGCCACCGCGCTCCAGCTGTGGCCGTGACGCCAGAAAGTTGACACCCTGGGCAAAGAACCGTTAGACGCGCGCCCTCTTGGCCCGTCGCTTAACGCGCTAGATAACCGACTCGTTACAGGGCAGGAGTCCGCAGACGCACTCAGAGTGCCTTTGTCTTTAAGAGGTGGAGGAGGCGCTCTCCGTATGATCGCTAGCTCCGACGTCATTAAGCTTTTGCACCGAGATGATCTAGCTTAGAGAAGCCTTAAAGTTACATTGCATGCTGCGCTAAAAAATCCAAACAAAAACAAAGGCCGAGACTTTGTTGGTGAGACTGAGCCTCACAAGGAGGGCTGCACTCTAGCGGAGCCGATAATGGAAGGAAAGCTGCGTATGGTACAGTAAAAACTCGGTAGAAGCTGCGGCGCGTTTCGACGGCGCTGGCACAACGCAGAGTTGGCAACCGTCCAAGGGATCGTTTTACGTTGTCGCCAGCACGAACCGCGACGGTCTTTGTTAAAGTGATAAAGCAGAAACAAAAAAAAATAACCGTGATAGTTACAGTTTCCTCTTTCTCGACAATTCTTCTAGCTGTAAAAGGGTTCTGTCACTCTTGTGACAAATTACAAGTCGGAGGAAACACTAAAGCCTTCACAGTATCGCGAGTGGCTCGGCGCAATATTACCGCGGAATACGGAACTGTAGATGAGGCATGTCAGCTCGAAATTCGGTTCCATTTTCCTTGGAAGCTGGAAAGTCTTCGCACCGTTCCTAATCACCCGCCGTCTCACGGTTGGTGACGTTCTTCTCCTGAGCCCGAAAACGTGGGATGGAAGGCCGGCCCCGCCGGCCGCGTTTCGATGTAGGCGAAATGTAAAAATGCCCAAGTGCTGTGCGATCTCAGTGAACGCTAAAGGACGCCTGGTGGCCCAGATTAATTTGAAGTCCTCTACTACGGCGCCTCTTTCTGCCTCCTTTCACTCCCGCCTTCATTTCTTCTCTCGTGTCGCGGTTTAGATGTCCATTGGGAGTGGGACAATTTACGTGCCTTCTCTTTTCTCACAAAATATTTGCATTTTGTGCTGCATAGCCCCATCATGATATTCAAGAAAATTGTGCCTGCTGTAGACAAAACCGCTCTAATGCGCTCAAGCAGGATGAGAAAGGGCAGCGAACTGAAAAGGGTGGAAGCTGACAAAAAAAAGAAAAGCTAAAGCGAGAGTGCAGGCATGCTCTCATCAGACATGTTATCGTAAATGGGAGCACTGAAATTGGAGATGTTCTCTTTTAACTCTGCCTGTGTGCTAATTTTTCAAAGAATTCTGTTGTGAAGTTATGTGCATTCTCTATAGCAAGCCCCGAAACACCGTATGCGGAGCGCAGCAGGAGGTGTTTAGGGACTATTATATGGAAGGCTTATTCATTAGCTCAACTTTCTGCCCTGTTGCAACTAATATTCATTAGCGGCCGGCTGAATATTTGCTTGGTCCTTGCAGTTGCGTTCCCGCAGAAACAAAGACACCAAACAGCTGCGGAAAGCAGGAGACCTGCGCTTCTGCGCGATGCTGCGCTTCGTGGAGCCAGGAGTAGACGAGGGTCATCTTGTCGGAGTCCTTGCGCGGCGCGCTGGGGGACCCAGATGCGGGGCTCAGGTCGAGGGACAGGTTCTGCAGGTGCGCCATGAACTGCGACGACGAGACGTCCATCTTGACCGCGTCCATAAACACGGCTTTGAGGCTCAGCAGCAGCCCTCGGAGCTTGCGCGGCTGATGGCCCAGGTATGACTTGTTGAACAGCGACCTGCGTAGAGGGGTTTCGGTGCAAAGGGGTGGCTCAGTGCTTAGCGAATCTGGGAAACTAAAATCTGTTTTGATTATCTCAGTCACTTCAAGCAGCCACAGGTGGTGCGGCTACTAACTGATTATGCCGTGATTTTCGGCTCCTACGTACCACTGAAACGCAGTTCCGTTACCAGGAATTGGGGTAGCTCTTCAGTTCACTTGTTTGGTCACCGCGTGACACACGACTAACTATACTAGCGGCTGTATTTGGACTGGAAAGAAGATGATACATGAGCGACGGTTAGATGTGTGGACCTCTTGATCCTTGAGGTGCAGCGTTGGACCACTAGTCTACGGCGTGACGAATGCTGTGCAGTCCGCGTCACCCTTGTGTAGAGCGCTCGAGCAGTGCGTACCTGGTAAAAAAAAATGAAATTGGACAGCAGCCCCTGATTTCAGGGTAAAGTGCTCGTGTCTACTATGTTTGCGGGTCTATCTGGCACTACTTCAGCGCAAGTGTTGCCCCTGAAACCTAGTTGCTGCGGCAATATCCTGATTTGTTTGCAGGGAAGTGCACCGCCCGAGCGCTCTGCACGAGGGTGACGCGGACTGTACGTGTGGACGCATTGGCTTTTAACCCTCACAACACGAGATAGAGTCAACGCGATCTAAAAGCTGATTTTCGGATAACCTTTGTGTCTTTTTCAACATAGAAGGTCTTAACTAATGCCCAGTTTCGTTCTTGTTTTATTAGCACCCGCAGGAAAAAAAAGTGATGGCGCAGCAGATTTTCAGGAATCCTTTTTAGGTTAGCCAAAACGTCGTTTAATTTTTGCCGCCTCCAACTTCCATTATGCAGATTTTCATCTTTTTATAAGGTGCATTCGGCAAGGCGTCGCGACGCCGCTGCCTTTGATGTATACGGAAGATCCAGTGAAAAAATCTTATGCGATATCTGTACAATTAGTTAGTGTATATTAAAAAAAGGTGGGTTTTCCCGTTGAAGCACTATAGGCCGAAATACTTGTTGGTGTTGACTATAGGAACTAACTCGAATTCTTGGTAATGCTGTCTGTAGAAAATTTACTGCACAGTTACTGCTGGTAAAATGATCGTCGACTATAAGTTCCTCGCACCCCAATAAAAAATTCCCAGTAATTATCAGAGTAATCAACATATTTTAAAAGGAACAACAAGAATCACCATCCAAGTCGACCGCGCACCTGACGCAAGAAAAAAGAAAGGCATATTAAAAAAAAAGTCCTCTATGCGAGAACTTTTCTGCGCTCAGAAAATTAGACTTTTGCTTTTGAGATCCACAAACTCGGCTAGCATGTACAGGCACCTAGCGCACTCAGGTCAGCGGAAAGTGCTTGTCGGTGAGAACACGCAAGTGCTGCAGGCTATAGACCGACTAAAACGTTCGCGACAATTGGAGAATAGCTTATTGGGTTAGTTGGTTGTCCATTGTGAAGACTGCGGCGCTCGGAAACACGGACAACACGAAAGAGCGCATGTGGTGCCTCCTTCGTGTTTTCCGTGTTTCCGGGCGCTGCAGTCTTCACAATTAGAGGGTTATTAGCACCGAATGAGAACCTGCGAACAGCGAGCCGGAGGGTAAATGCTAACATGGCCTCAATGAAGAGCCCGACTAGGAAAATCCGGCTGCACGCGCGCCGGTGAAACGAAGCGTGCCTGGTCAGAAGTCGAGGCTCGAAGCGGTCGATCATCCGCACGCAAGCGACCTCAGGAGCCAGCTTCGTGGATTGGCCGGCAGTTCGAGCATAGGCGACGCTGCTCCAGTTGTAGCTTCTGCGCGAGGGGTCCATGAACGGGGTGAGCGCCATGAGCATGCGGAAGACCACGTAGTTCATCACGGCCGCAGCCGAAGGGACGTTGTTCCGGGCCGCTGGGTAGCAGATGGACATCTTGGAGATGTCTCTGTTCAGGAACGCGGTCTGCAGCAGCGCGCTCCAGCGAATGAAGCCCGTCTGTAGGAGTTCAAGTGGGGAACCTCAGGTCAATCGAGTAGACTGCCTCTGTCTGTGAATGTGCAGCCTTTGAATGTTGTAAATGCGAGTAGTAAACTCACTTGCTCTGTATTCAATACAGATTTTTCTTTGAAAAGCTATGAGAGATACGACGGTGCGGTTTGTGCAGGTGGATAATATAGCATGGCGGACATTATGTAATTGATGGAGCTCTATAATTGGTTCTATAGGGGTTAACGTCCCAAAGCAACTCAGGCTATGAGAGACGCCGTAGTGAAGGGCTCCAGAGATTTCGACCACCTGGGGTTCTTTAACGTGCACTGACATCGCACAGCACGGAGCTCTATAATTAAGAGACCAGTTAACTAAATATAACTATAGTCAACTTCTTATTTTTGGTTTTTGAGGCATATATAATATCGCGAAATTTAAGGACACCGGCATAGAAGATGAGCGCAGTTTTTAAATTTCCTTAATCGTAAGTGTGGATCAAAATGCTGAACGTCAAAAATACGCATATGAAAGCCCGCTGAGTTGGCTTTCCCGCGTCGAATTTTTTAAAATGGCGTCGCTCCCTATTCTAACGCAGCGATTACAGGCGCAATTCGTTAAAAGGATTTCCACAACGATAATATGCGCAGCGACACCATTTTAAAAAGGCGCAATGCGGGAAAGCCAGCTGAACTGGCTTTCAAATGCGTTTTTTTGACGTTCGATATTTCCAACCACTTTGCCGCTTAGGAATATTGAAAAACGCGCTCACCTGCGATGCTGCCGGCCTTCAATTTCGCAATATACTATTGCGCCTAATAATATGAATAAAAGTTAATTAGCTAAATTTACCTAATTAATACTTTAGTTATAGAGCTCTGTCAGGTACATTAAGTCCGCCATGCTGTAGAATCCACCTGCACAAACTGCACTGCCGTGTCTCTCATGGGTTTAAAGAAAACAAACCTGTATGGAATAATTTGAATCGCCCCGTACAAAAGAGCACTTGGGACTTGACGGACAGAATGGGGAATGGCTTCGAAGTGGTAAACACAGTCACTGTGCAACGACTGCACGTTACCCCGGAACCAAGTAATTCCCGTTGCGCCTTTTGCTTATTTGCGGAATGCTTATACGAGAAAGCTGAGTGAGGTAGGCAGAGCGAAAAGAAGTGTTTCGTAAAAACGCAAATCTTTTTGTGCGGGAAGTGAAGCGAAGAGGAGATTTAAAAAAATCAAGATTTTTTATTTGGAGTAAGGAGGCTTATAGACTCCGCCTCTCATGTTTTCCAATCCACTTGTCCGCACTCGTGTAATCTTGTTCACGTCACAAGCAATACCTTCAGAAAGTAATAAAGCGAGCGAACTGAAGCCCCGTTGTTGTGACCCAGTTTGTTGCGATGTTGCACTGCTGAATTTTAGTTTGCAGTGCAGAGACTTTAGAGCAATATTTCCGTTTCGTTTAGTAACCATGCATGAAATCTTATTGCACGGTGAAGTTAGCAGCTTGAAAGCTTCTCAGTAACAACTGTATTTCAGCATGCATTTCGTTCTCTTTAAGGCCGGGGTCCCACACTTTCAAGGCAGCGGGCCATTTCTCATGATATTTGGGCGACCGCTGCGACCCTCCAGCTTATGATATAAAAACAAGTTTCAGCTGATTAAAACGAGAAACCTTTTTTTTTCAACGCTATGCGTTGTTACTTGCAATCATTGTAGTCAGGAGTGGAGTGGGAAGAAAAACGCATTAGATAAAACAATAAAATCATATATGGGCGCTGCATAGTGACGACTAAAGACACGTGTTGAGAATTGACACACAAGGAAGACGAGCAACAAGGTTAGGCTCACAGTACCCAGGCCTCTAGCTGTGGGTCGCGTTTTCGTGATGACGGTTAACTTTGAAGCAAGAAAATTAAAAAATATTATGCTCAGCTAAAATAAATTTTTCACACTTAACGGAGTATGGGTGATCCGCAAATGTGCCAAACATGCTTGCCTTTTATCAATTTGACACAAAGCAAGTGAGCCTCTAATATGCGTACTTTGATCATTTTTGGTCTTTTTCAGACAGCAGGTTCGAAATGACTATCAACTCCCGCAGAGAACCGCTTAGAGTTTACCTAGACTAACATTTGACTTCAATGATCCAGCAGCAGCCATATTTCTTGTGTATGCAGTAGTTTTTAAAAAAAAAATGCACGCAAGCAGGCATCGCAGGCAACGAAGAAGCTGACGACCTCGCGACCGCTGCACACCAACTACCTGCCAGCGATCTGCCCCTTGCGCTGGAGGACGTGCGTGCGGCCATCCACGACCATCTCCGAAAGCAGCACCCCGACCCACGCATCACGGGAGGTGAGCGCATCGATAGTGTCAACGGCTGTCGCGCACTTACACGGTCACAACGTGCAATGATCCTCCGCGCGCGCACTGGCTGCGTGTGGCCCGGGGAACGACGGGTGCGTCACGGAATCGCGACGAGTGATGTGTGTGACAGATGCGGTGCAGTGGAAACACTAGAACACCTGCTCCTTCTACTGTGCCGCGTTCGCCGATGCTCGTCGCGATATGCTCGCGGCCTATAGGGCGCAGGGCATACTACCAGACTCCATCAAGACGCTATTGTGGCCGCAGGGCAGTGCGCGCACTCGTGAGCGAACTTTGGTGAGCCTCTGTGCATTCCTCGAACACACGGGCTTGACGTCCCGTCTGTTCTCCGTCAGGTAGTTACACGCAGTGACCGAACGCTCCGCGAGTTCTACCTTGAACGATTAATAACTGGACGCCCCACTCCAGTTGTAACCAACACAGTGCTGTGCGCGTGTGTGATTTAATTCCTCTGAAATGAACTAATCACGTTCACAACCTGGACACATTTCATATTGTGTAAATAGTTTGTGTATATTACTTTTCCCTCTATCCTCTCTTCCTGTCCCCGAACCTCTTTCATTTCATTTCTTCATTCTGCCTGCTATCTTTTATTTACGCTGCTCCAGCTCAGGTGCTTCAGTATCGATGGCAGATGCCGGGGCTAGCAAAAATATTTTCCTTCCTTTTTACTATTATTTTTAATAAAAACACTACCACCACCAGGCAAATCGAACAAAAGTATTGTTTTATGCATTCAGTTCTTGCTCACTCCATTCGTACCAACAATGATTGCTATTAAGAACGCATATCTTTGAAAAGTATATATATTCTTCTTTGTAATGAGTCAAAACTTGTTTTCCTACCTGAACGGGAGTGTCACAAAAATCGAGCAAACATTGTGAAAAATGGCGATTGACCGCGAAAACGTGGGACCGCGGCTTCAGTTAATTGGCGCGTCATGATGTCACGATAGGTTAGTTGCACGGTTCAAGATTTACCGGCGGGGGAAGAACCACAGAAGTAAGATGGCATTATAAAACAAAAAAGGCAAGAAAAATGAGAAAACTTGAGAGTAGGGGCACAGCTACAGTCATACAAAGCGCTGCACTTACGTCTTTATTAAAACGTATGTGAAATGCACATACACATTAGGAAAAGCAGAAAAAATATTAAAACCGTTACGTTGAAAAGTGCTCGTTTCATTGAAGTTCGATAAGTAAGCTAGCGACACTGACGGCCAACTGTGCTTTTTATACATTGAATTGGTTTTTTACCATCGCAAGTACGCCCCAAGCTCTGAAATGCTTTCACCCTATTCGTCAGCACACCCTTTAAGCTCGTGAAAATGGCCACAGCCAAATCATGCCTTCAAGCCGCTCTCAGAAGCCTTGCGTGGACGAGATTACCAACACTTTTGACTTGCAGATGGACACGCTCAGCCGTGCTGGCCTCCCCTGAGGAGTGCTTATTTCTGTTGCCGAGACCCTTATGCGCACGCCGATTAGCGGCAACAAGCAGGCTGATCTAGTTTCTGGAAAACAGGCTTAATAATAATAATTGGTTTTTGGGAAAAGGAAATGGCGCAGTATTTGTCTCATATATCGGCGGACACCTGAACCGCGCCGTAAGGAAAGGGATAAAGGATGGAGTGAAAGAAGAAAGGAAGAGGTGCCGTAGTGGAGGGCTCCGGAATAACTTCGACCACCCGGGATTTTTAACGTGCACTGACATCGCACAGAACACGGGCGCCTTAGCGTTTTGTCTCCATAAAAACGCAGCCGCCGCGGTCGGGTTCGAACCCGGGATCTCCGGATCAGTAGCCGAGCACCCTAACCACAGGCTTAATGGTTGAATTCCCGATACGGGCGAGGAAAACGATCATTCGTCGCCAGGCTGCTCTACGCGCACTAATAGTCGGTGCGTTTCGAACACTGCCAGTGCGACGAATTGCTCTCAATAGCCAACATCTGGAAATACGTGGGCCAAGCAGCCTCACGTCAATTTTGATATCTCCACACAAAGTGAAGAGAAAATTTTCAAAATACACGCATGAATGAAGAAATCGCCCGCCTGACAATAGGTAACAAGATCACAGAGTAAAACACGCCAGCGTTAAATAAACCATACCATGTCGCTTTTTCTTGGCATTACTACTAATAAAGATACAGAATATAGACGAATATAAAACGGGGGGGGGGGGGGGCACGAATATAGAGGTTGTTAGTTCAGTAAAAGTACTTGGCGTACATTTCACCGACACATTGAAATGGGATGCTCTCGTGGATTATATACTGCAGTAATTAAGCCGCATAACAGGTATCTTACATCGAACTCGTTATCTCGTACCCATGTCAGCATTTTTAATAATTTACAATGCGCTGTTTGCCTCACATGTAAATTATTGCCCTCTTGTATGGGGTACAGCATCAGCTTCTAATCTGACAAAAATGCTACTCATGCAAAAAAAAAAATCGTGCTATTGCAAACGTGCCCTATACCTCACACATCGAAGACCTTTACACTAAGTACAATATACCAAAAAGCCATCTTCGCTGCAAACGAACTCTGTTACGCACCTACTACATCCTCCTAAAAGATACTAGCAATGTAATAAATATAGCAAACCTAAAAAAGAACATGACCACATATATGGCACACGCAGCGCTGAAAAACGGCTCATTCCTGTTTCCAGAACAAATTACGGCCATCAAATGAGAGCAAACACCCAGGCACGACTACTAAATTGTTATTTACAAGCCGGAATTTACATCTCAACCTTAACACCATCGGAGCTGATCTCTCTTGTAAAAGCAAGCATTTAAATCATCGCGATACAATGTTGTTTTTTTTTTTTGTAAAAGTGCTCTTTGCCAGCCATCTGCCAATATGTAAATGGGGCCAAGAACCACTCAAGCTGCCAACAAGCAGCTTTTACCTTGGCCTCTTACATATAATTGTAAATGGACACAAATAAATGAAATGATATGAAAGATGAGCTTAGAAAATTTCCAGTTTTGCTGTAGGCATCATTTCGTTTTGTAGCAGAAATGGGAGAGGGCAAGCTTCAAGGAAATCAGGCATGCTCGCGCGGCACTTGGTTGGCAAACCGGTCTGTTCAGGCTCTCTTCTCAAGGGTAGGAAAGCATGCAAGTCATTGAATATTGTTCATGAAAGTTTCGGCCTTCGAGAGTGGTAGAAAACCAAAAATCGATATTCTTTCAAGTTTAGCCTACCCTGTTCTGCTAAGCTGTCGTCCTCTGAACGTGCTATTTTCTCGTTCTGGCTACAAAAAATTCACAAACCAGACCAAGCAAGCTTCTTGTTGAAGTTGCATAAAGCTACTTGGGCAATGTAGCGTACAGTAAACAAGCTTTATTTTACTTTTAAGGGGAATCGCATTATGAACTGCGACACTCACTGGAAACTTATGACAAACCTAACGCAATTTATACGGATAAACAACAAACAAAAAAGCGCCCTCACCCGCTGAGCTTCGGCAAGGTCGCTGCACTTTGGCGAGTACTGGGAAGCCAGCCAGAGGCCGACGTGCGACACAGAGCCTCGCCCCTGGACGTGACCCCTCAGGTAAAGGGCCAGTTCAGAGTAGCACCTCTCCAGGTCGCGGAAGTAGTTGCTGGGAAGGCTGGTCGGCAGGCGTGCCCAGTCCACGAACAGAGCCTCGGAGCCGGAGGTGCGCACACGGAAGATGCTCTCCGTCCCCAGCTCCCGGTATATTACCCCCAGGGAGGACGAGAGCTGGTGCACGCTCTCCCATGGGGGATCCGCGTAAGGCCAGCCCAAAGTATCTGTGAGCCTTGCAAATTATTTTTCCTCTTTTTTACGGATTGTCTAATGCTGCAGTTGAAACGTTGCTTTAGGCAACTAGCGCTAGCCTCCAAAAGAATACAAATGGCTTTCGGTCTCGCGAAAAATTATCTTTTGCCCAACAGGTTCCAGGTTTTGCAGCGTGAAGCAGTAAATATTTTGATTATGAAACTAAGTTGTGCGCACAGAACATGGACATGTCATAATGGCTTATATCGTAAGCAACACGCTGTTGACGCTTCACGGCCCCTTCAGCCTCCCCTCCCGACACCTGTTCACTTCTCACTTTATTGTGCGTCGACGAAAGCAATGAATTATCTTTAGCGTTCCTGCAGCCAGAAAGGCATGGGAATTCAAACACGTATTGACGTATTGCATCAGATAACATTACAGTAACGCTGCGCTAACGTGCAGATGCATTAAGGCGGTGACTAGCCCCCCCCCCCCCCCCCTCCGCAAAAAAAATAATAATAAAAATAATATAAAGGAACACACTGATTTATGGCGTAGTGTAGTGAAACGCTCGTTTTCTGATTCCTTGCTGAAGTAGTCGGGAAAAGTGATCGGAAAATTGTCACCCACGCAGAAATTACCCGGGACATCTGTTAAGGCTCACAGCGCTACAATTCTGAGAGCCCTATACAGGACTGGCCGAATATATGGCATCAATGATGAATAAAACTTTATTTTAGAAATAAAAGCTGCAGACGGCCTGTGAATGCGGGTGCTTGGTTATACACCTAAGCCGTAGTGCATATTAAGCGCTGCAGTATGTATAAATAAATAAAAGAAAAATAAAGTATTCGATAGTGGCGTAGCATGTACGAAGGTGACTCGTAAATTAGGAGACTTGGCTAGACACAGAATTGTTCGCGGTCGCGTACTATGCGCTAAGTTGTTTTCCAACCTCGATTAATCAAGTCAACGTCACGGCCAAAACGTAATGAGAATAAAGAAACTTGTCTGCATCAGTTCTAAATGTCCTAAAATTCTGGGACGAAGCCATTCATAATCATCAGTGCAGTCACTACCACACCAATCATTATCATCATCATGGGGCTGGTTAAGTCTAACGCAGGATTGAAACGTTTTCTCCCTG
>JARKHS020028775.1:0-99498 GCA_030143305.2 Amblyomma americanum
CAGCTCGTGGGGCTGAGCCAAACTTCAACAGGCAGCCGAGCCGCGCCTCTGGTCCCGGGCTCAGACCGAGCGCAGTGGCCCGGGTCGCGAGGACATCGATCGCACGTGATCAGCTCCGCTTGTCGCTCAGAGCCCGACCCGTAGCTAAAGTGTTTATACCAGGGACGCCCGTGCGTCTTGATGCCAGCAGGAGAGCGGCGACGGCCGGTGGGCCACGCGTCGAGCGCTTCGGCTCCCATGGCACGTCGTGCCCGCTGCGCTGCCGCGGCGGTCAGTGGCAGGACCACCTGTTTGCCGTCCCTCCTCGTGGCCCTGGTGGTGCTCGGATTACCACCGTCGGCGCGGCCACGCGACCAGCCGCTGAAAGGTCGGTGCGCTCCCATGGTGTTCTTGACACACCTCTTGAACTTGCGGAACCGATGTTCTTCGGTTGGCAAGTCCTTCCTGCGAGTCAGCTGCAAGAATACCGTACTGACTACAGTATTCTTGCAGCGTAAACTTCTCTGTGCCATCCCAAATCCTTTATTCCTCATCATACAAGCCGCGTCGCCGTTGTCTTGGTATGAAGGGCTCTCTATCAATTCTGATCCGTCAACTTGATGTTCCTGAACTTCCGCGCTAGGGATTACAAACTTCTGCACGTCTCATACCTCATCACATGGCACCCACTCGTGCAGAACGTTAGCCTTATAAGCAATTCCCTCAAAGGATTATAACCCAATAGATTTCTGTGAGATACTTATAGTGATTAGGTGGCGTAGTCAGGTGATACTTTACTGTGTGCGAAGTTTCATCGCTTTCGAAAGAAAGCATAAAGTTTTGCTCCGGGATCTAGGGTCCTTAACTTCTAATCACGTACGCATGAGGCCATTCGCTTTAGGGGGTCTTCACACGAGATAAAATTATTCTTGCTAGTTGTTCCCGACAGGCAATATTTCTGTATATAATGGCATTAATGTTGTGGTAGGCTGTTCGCTGGAGAAAGAATTGTTCTTCGCGTTATAGCGAGGCGAATAAATTCGCAAGAGCAATATTTATTCAAAATTTCTCCGCGGTACGCTTGTGTCCAGCATTGCGGTGTTTTTTCGAGTTGTGAATGGCGGCAAAAATTGTGAAAAAGTATGCGGGGGCTAAGAAAAAAATATTCCAGTGAACTGCTCAAGTGTATTCATATACTTCTAGAGCGACCGAACTCAGTTTAATCAGACGAGGGCCTTGCAGTGACCTTATATCCCGTCGCAAAAAATGCGAGCTGAACTGAACTGAGCTGAACTGAGTTTCTTATTTCGTGTCATTTAGAAGAAACACAAGAAAAATATCCTCATCACTCCTTCTGTTCAAACGTGCTTTATTGTTTCTATTTCGTTGGCGGAGCACCAGAAAACACCGGCTCGCTTGCAGTTGGCCGTAAGTGACAAAGAAGATTCTGCCTGTGGCTATTGATCTTTCATTGCGTGGTTCGTGGCTTCCTCCGTTCGCTGCAACAGATCTATATCTGGCAAGAATTTGCTCGAGAACGCTACGCGACGTGTCGTGGGGCAGCGGGTCGGAACCGATCGCGGTCGTCCCGTGCGCTGTCCGTTGCGAACGAGCGACGGCTGATTACCGCTTGCATGCGCTGCCTGGCGGGCACTCAGCGTTCACGACCTGGTAACGCGGCTCCATGGGGAACTTGCGCTGAAGTTTGCGGTGCTGATTGCAGCGCCATAGCACACTGCCTAGCGAGAAGAGCAAGCAGCTTTGGGTAGTACTATTAGTACTTTTCCGCACCACCTTCAGGCGCTTATTGGCGTGAGCCTCCGCGCTATGTCGAAGGCGCACGTGCCGTGCGTCAGCTATCTGGGCTACGCCGAGAGAAGCTAGACAAGTCGCAGGCAGTTCGCGCGCGATCTACCACGAACAGCCATTTCTAGCGAATTCTAACTTTCCATTTTCTCGAACGACGTTAGGCCGGGGTGAAAACCATCGCGGCGGCCAAGAGCAGCGGAGTGACAGAGCATTCAAAGAGCGGTAGATAAATGAAGCATGCCCGGTTGAAATATTCAAGCACAAAGGGCGCTTAAATTTTTTTCCTAAGACTATTGATCTTTTGCAGAATCTTGATTATAGAATATGCTGCTGCCAGCTACGCACAGAAGGAACGGAAGTATATTAGCGCGATTGTTTCTGCACACACAAACAGAGGCGGAAAAGGCGGGGTGGGCGCTTCTGTCCCGTCTTTTTCTCTGCGCCATGTTTCTAATAGATCTCAGCCAACATGCACCGCTAAGAATGTTGTTAAGCTATACAGAGAAGATTCGTTGGCTTAACGTAGTTGTGACCTCGCATACCGAGAGGAAGGCTTTAATTCCGTGTTTTGCGCTCTTTCCCGTTCACTTTTGAGATTATAACGCTTTTCTTGTGTCGGATAAGTTATTCAAATGAATTCGAAGCAGATAAAATGCTGATAATTGGAGGTGGGAAGGTAAAGCCATTTTTTTTCCTCCGGGAAGAGCGCAAGAACTCTTGGAGTTCTCTGAAGTTCGCTTTCATAAAAATGCGGCCGCCGCCGCCAGGATCAAGCCCGTGAACTCAAGATCAGTCTAAGAACGCCACAGCCAGTGAGCTTACCCGGAGGCTGGCCTGCAAACGTCGCAGACGGTATACATTCTGAAGAGATTAAACATCGTCGACGCTTACCTCGCAGCAGAGCAATATTTTTTTGTAGATAGTCTTGCGCTGCAAATGACAAAAACTAAATTTACTACCTGGTCATGAATGATGCGGCTCTCGTTACAAATACGAGCGTGCCGACACTTCTTGCCCCCTGTGCGCTTCGGGTCTTATAACAGAAGCCAATTCCGGTGACATTAGCCCTTTTAGTCGAGCATTTTTTTGTACTGGTCCTGGAATTTTTTTATTGGCTCATTTAGCTTCTTGGATGGCCATGCAAGTGGAAAAAGTATAAAGATATCGCGCGAATGAGAAGCTGCACAATAATGGAACAGTCTCGCCATATGAGAACGCTAGGACCGAGTGGTTGCAGTAGGCATGAACTCGTCGAGTGTCTCACCCATGCCCTCAGTCCCCAAACATTTTCATGTGGCATAAATGACGTCTTAACCTTACCATATCTAAAGCTTAGGAAAGCAATTATTGTGCATAAAAAACGCATAAAGCAGTTTCTTTTTTTCTCAAGCTTCCCCCACCCCTCTTTTCAAGCACTGCTCTGTACATCCTTTCTTCAAATGAATCCTGAGTGCTCCGGAAGAAGCTTCTAGCTTGAATCATTTCTGCGTCTTGGCCGCGAATAGCCAGTTGCCGGTTCGGTCGGACCAAACATCCTTACTATTGACCGCACAGACAATACTGGTCTTCTCTATGGGTTCATTCGGAAACACTTCCGCCTTCCGCTACTTCTACGTTGGCAGATACTGCTGACTGTTGCCAATGCATCCACTACGCTCGCATTGAATGCGAGAAAACCCCCTTTTTTTGTCTCTTCTTCTCCTTCCTCTTCTTATTCTTTTTCCTTTTCTTCTTCTTCTCATCCTCTTCCTTTTCCTTCTTCTTCTTCGGTCGTCTTCTTTATTATTTTTCTTCTTAAAACATGGCATATTCCCACAACGGGGGATTGGCCAAGGTGTAGTGGCATAAAAAAGGAAATTTCCATAGGCGATTACGACAAAATATTAGCGCCAAGCGTGAATTTTTAAAAATGTATCAATTAAAAATGACAGAAGAATATTTAAAGTAAAATAACAAACAGTATTTTGGTGAAAAAAGAAGAGCTCAAAGAATTTTAAAAGAGTTAGCAAATAAACCCTACCAGTTGAAATTATGTAATCATGGAGAATCCCACAAATTGAACCCAATGAAAATCCTTTGGCGCTCGCAACGAACGATAATAACACTGGCAGAGATAACGGGAGCCCTAACCTGGAGAGAGGGACCTCCAGGCAAATCTTTCTCTGAAGTGCGAACTTTAGACAGTAGAGGAGATAGTTGTCTACAGATTCAACTTCCCTGCATGAGTCATTGATACTCCACACAGCCTGGTTTTACAGGAACGGATGTTCCAATTATATGCTAAGTGCTGATAATCAGTGGTATTTAGTAAGGGATCGCGTAAGCTGGCTGATATATGTTGGAACCGCTGAAACCTGAAAATCGCCAGCAGTCTGAAATTCGGGATGGGAGGTGTCACTGACCCGTCAGGAGCCGACCTTGCTAAGTAATCAGCCAGCTCTTTTGAATGAATACCTGCATGGCCAGGATTCACCCAGACAAAATAGACCTCCAGCAAAGTGCACGGGACAAAAAATCGCAGGAAACGGCTCAAAAAATCTTTTTGGGGCTTTCAAAAAAGACTAAAACTGACAAAAAAATCAGCGAGAATGATAACGTGTGACACATGACATGGAAATTTGTACAGGGCCATTCCAAGACCCAAATATTCCGCAAAGTACGCAGGAACATAATCTGGGATACGGACAGAATAGCTCCATGCCAAGCCCTGCGAAAAGATGTCAACTGCAGCTTTTTGGCAGCTGACGGAGGCATCAGTAAAAAGCACCGTATGATTGGGGTATTCCTCTATGTGATCAGAAATACGACCGTTTAAAATGTTTGCGGGCATGTGTTTCGCATGAGATGGGAAGCTGGGGGTCAAAATGGAATTTCACTGCTTGTTTCTACCAGCAAACCTTCGTCTACCTTTACACCTGCTTCTTCTACTATGTCTCTACGTACTATTCTCATTCGGCATGTTCTGCAACTGCTACTTATGAAACCCATGCCAGGAAGTTTTCACACCGAGAAAAAGATCTGAGGTGCAGTTTTACTGCTTCCAATAAAAAGCTAAAAAATATTACGAACAATCCACCATGCCCTGGCGCCCTGCCCTCATTTGGGAAGACGTAAAGAAGACGTAAAGAACGGTGCACTACATTGGTTATTATTAATTGTTGAGGCAAAAGGTTTTAGATGCGCTATTGCCTCCAATAAAGTTGGAAAAAATGTACAGAATTATGAGTCCGCCCAAGGAAGTAGTTATGGAATAAAATTCGTCAGCAGGTTCACCTCCCATGATATGTTGTTGTTGGCCTCTGGCGGAGTGGAACATACCCACAGTGTGGTATTGGCCAGGGTGCGTTGCAAATTAAAACAGGAGAGACATATGGACGTTATTAAGTTAGGTAGTAATTGGTGAGATTTCGAGTCAAATGTAAACGATTTAGAAAATTATAACTAAAAAAAAGGAATCTCCCTGGCGCAGTGATGTAATCGTGAAGAGAACCGCACACTGGCTTTAGGATATATCTTCTTGCTCTTACCCCAAGGGAAAGAACAACTAAAATAGAAAGAGAAGCAAACCGCCTGTAAGAGAGGAGAAATTGATCAAGTGATTCAATTTCACCACATGAAATCTTTGATTTGTGTCGTGAGCCAACTTCCTCGTCGTTTCAAACCACGATGAAAAGCACAGAAGTTTGGAAAAGTGGAACCCAAATCAACAAGGGACCCTTGCTGAAAGGGTTAAGACGCGGCACAGCACAGGTGACACGTACTCGCTTGCTTTATTTGCGTATTTTTTTCACGACGAGAGAAATTGGTTCCGATTTGTCCCAAGAGAAACTCTTGCTTGTCGTTATACAGCCGCGTTCCTGCACGTTACGTCAGGAACGCTACGCCTTCTAAAGAGTTAGGGTGCGGTGCAGACAGGTGCAACTGTGGAAGAACTCGGATTATGTTCGCATTAAGCAGTATGCCACAGCGTTTGTTTGATGCCAGAAAGGGGTCGAGGTGTTTACCGGCGAGCTCGTATAACTGTGGTTTCCTCAACTGAACATTCGAAGAAAAGAGCCATTTTTTTTTCAGGTGAAGCTTTGCTTAATTTAATCAAGGAATAATTTTGCTTCACTGCATTCCTAACGCCATACTTTCGGAAAACGAGTTTTCCGTGCTCCTGCTACTGCGGGTTTTTTTTCTGCGCGTTTAACGCAAAGAACGCACCTAAAATTTTATTTTGCTTGCTCTTTTTTATAGTGTTACGTTTTGAACATTCCTGAAATCGTGAACGCGCACAAAACTGCAGAGTAACCTGGCACTTTAGAACCCGGCTTATGTATGCAGGAGAGCATACCTAGATTTCAATAAATTTTCGTGACATCAAAGCGCCTGAAAAACGCCCGCCTGCACGCGCGATCCATTTTCGACACAACCGGTCAGCACAAATGCACTCGTTGAAAGCCAGCGCCTAACCTGGAACGAAAAGCCAGCGGCAGCGCAGCTGTCGTTTCGGTTCGCGCGACTGCCTGCATTTCCCTTCACCCCCCTCCCTCCTTTTGGCTTAAGAGAGGCGGTTCACAAGTCCCCACGGCGCACGTCGGCTCTCGACGCGCAGAGAAAATGCAAGGCGCACGCCACTGAAGCCGCTCATAACGCGGTTTGGGTCGCCAATAACTCGTGCCCCCTTTTTGGTTTTTCACTTAAGCCGATGCAAGCTTCGAAAATTCATCGCATCGGCACGTGGAAAAAAAAACTGCTGCAAATAGATATGCAACCTTTAATTTTTTTATCACTCACATTTGTCTTTTAGTAATAATCCAACAGATTTCCAAAAAAGTTTTTAAGCGAGAACAACTCTGGTGTCTGAGATTTCTACTTTTAGCAATATCAACTCGATTTAAAATTGTAAGGCCGCACAATAATAAAACGAAATTTGTTATTCATTCCGTATTTCAACACAAGGGGCACGTAAAATAATGTGCACTTCTCGTCTCGGTTGAAAATATGCTGCGCTTGCGTTCAGTCATCTGTCGATTGAAGTGCCCAGCCCACTGGGCGATAGTGTGAAGAAACTTCCAGCGCGGATGCTTTAAAAATCGCGCTACAAAGATTCGGTGCCAAGCATCTCCACGTAAAGCCGAACAGTCTGAGAAAATGGTCCTATATTTTATTAAAAAAAAACTGGTGCAGTGTAACTGGGCGCGAATAAATCTCTGCAGGTTTTATTCAGGGATTCCTGTCACGGAAGCGCCATCTATACAGTCAACATAAGTGTCGCTGTGCGTCAGTATGTCCCACTGATGTGACGGGGAAAAAAAAGCAGCCACGCTATATTTTCTTATCGCCCTCGCTCTATACATGACGTGTGGAATAATGCACAACCAATCTGAAGGGTTTGAGGATCTCCCGACTACAGTGCCTAAAAAAATTACATTCATTGCCCTTGTAATATAATGCAGTATCAAAGGTCACTGCACCGACAGAGAGACGTAAGCATCACCCTGAAAAATGCTGTGATCTGGGGTCTTGCGACGTGAAAATAAAGAGTCAAGAAACGCTGTTGTCACTCTTTTTGGGTGCAATCGTGCCGGCATCGTCAGCACAATTGGTATTTTACATATGTTAGTTTAGAAGGAATTACATGCTGATGATAATTGCTCCTGAGGCTTCATGATTTAAAGCTTCAGTTTCAACCCAGTCTACTCACGATGGTAGCAAAACAGGCCTTAGGAGAAAAAACAACAACCAGAGAATCGTAGCGAGAAACAGGACGCTGCAAATGAAAACAAGAAAACGGCGTTCTGGGCGCGTTTCTGAAGTTCAGAACATTATTGTGAGCACAAAGTTTGCTGCGACCTAATTATGAGGAATTACCGCGCATTGTGCCCCAGACAGCGTGTTTTTCACGAGAGCACAACTACAGAGCACAACTACGACAACAGCGTACACACGTCAGGATTGGGGACGTGGCGATTTGGCGTATCTCTTTGCGCATCGGTAATACACGTAGTCGAACTTCCGCTGTTGGTTACGGTGAATATATCATGCGTTAATACCCGTATCGCAATTACCACGGTCTGCCTCGCATAGAGCAAATCCAGCACTTGCTTCGTAGCTGGCTGTGCGACCTTTTTCTGATACTCTCTAAACGACCAGCGTGATTTCTACTGTTGGACACATTCCTGAGTGAATTTATACGGAAAAAAAAAACGATAATGATTTTTTTTATTTTTATAGAATAACCTTTCTTGACTGTCACGAATACACCACAGAATGACAAAAAGAAAGGAGGAAAGGAAAGAATTTATCGCCCACGGTGGCGATGTGTGGGCTTACTGGTTACCTTTTTGAAGTAATAGTAAGCAAGACGAGTAAACTGGGCAGGTCGGCTTTCCGGCTTAATCGCTTAGTGGGTTCAGTTTTCGGCAATTAGCGACTGGCGAACACTGACAAAACTGCCTTTACTATTGTGAAGAGGGTAATCACGGCGTTCTGAAAAAAGATTTCTGGTAAAAGACCACTGGTGATTAGGTCGCAGTTTGCCCCGCAGGAACGCACGCGGTTACACAAGCTGTCGTCGAGCTAATTTGCAGCACGGGAAATAAAATTTTGGCCGCGCGCATATTTTGGGCGCTCAGGCGTTTTTAGGAGCGGTTCGCATGACCTATTACCCACTTCAGGAGGAAAAAATCACCGCGTGCCGTAATCTGCGCCCGCGATGAAGGCGGATACCAAAATGCTTTGTCATGCATGCCAACGCATCACTGCGCCAGCAGATGCAAGGTGATTAGAGTTCATGCGTAGATGAACGCCATCAAAAGTTTGAACGACATTGCTGAGAGCAGACACATGGCATATTTGTTGCATATTAAGGCTTATTTTTATTTTTTTCCCGAAGACACTCGATATGGAAGTGAGCTGTAACTCGTTATGCTTTGGTGAATTCATAGCGAAGGACTCAATTTTGGCTTTCGCCCCGCAGGCAAACAAAATGGCGTTAATTGCGAGGTGCTCGTGGGTAGATAATTTTCGTTATTAGGCGTTGTCACTTCGTTTAGTCACGAAACATGGCGCGATTCGAAGCCAAATGCACCAAAAAGACTTTGCCGTGAACCGTCTCTAACTTGCAAAAAATTGTTCTCGATAGGTGCATGTCTAGAAGAACCTTCCCAAAGAATTGCATATATTTCTTGACTTCTAAGCAGACATTCTAAAAGCCTGCAGAGGCGGTAGGAACGTAACGAAACGTAATGGATGTAATGTAATGAAATGTTCTGTTTGCACATATCCCCTACAAACTGCTTTAGGTCACTGCACCTTTGGTGTGCAGAGGCTTTAGGAGTTATTTATGTCTTTTTTTTACATGAATAGCGAGCTGCATGAATGGCACTTCCCAGGGAAAACAGTGTCATCATCGCTGTCGGTTCAATACGTCGAAACAGACATCTTACACGGTTACCGGCTGGATAACGAATATGGTATCCAAGTTAACCGGGCCTTAATAGTCATAGAAACCATTAACGGGGGAGGGGGTCGGGAGTGGGCACTGGATAATGCACCATCTGTAGTCATGTTATTTAGACGGGTCTGAGAATATGCGAACTCACGGAACGGGCTTGAGGCGGGTTTTTTGTTGTGCTCTCGTGTTAGTTTTCATATATTATATAAACATGCGTCTTGTCGAGAATGCTCATCCTCACTATATCGATAGATAAATTTCAAGCTAAATAATCAGCCAGATATGGGTTGCGACTCGAGAGTAAGTTACTTCTGCAAAAAAAGGATGCCAAAATCGAAATTACTGCAAATGTTCTTCTATTTCGACGATATGAAAATGCAGGGTATGTCGAATTCAGTGGTTCTAATGACTTTTTTTTTCATTACCGTACAATCAGAACATTTTTGCGCGCATTCGCACTGTGTTAGTGCCGCGGAAGACAACAGGTTGCAGGAGAGCAAAGTTGGGTTAACAAGATAGCGGTCTGGAAATGACAAGCACATTCAACTGGTCAGCATGTTAAGCAAAAACAACAAATGTTAAAAGCAAATACAACAAAGCTGTGGCGCATATAATGAAATAACAAACGAAGTAAGGGAACTGTCGGTAGCATTAAGCGAGTAATAACAAAGAGTGGAGAACAACTATACTTAATAGAATATGCAGACAGAGAGTATATAATAAATAATATGAATATTCACTGCAAAGGCATGAACACAGTAATGATAGTCAGTTTATGTAACGATGCATAGATGAAATAAATAGTTTCAACGTGAAAAATTGCACAAGCAAGGGTGTAATAACGAAGCAGAAGCACTGGGGAAAATATTTGCTAATAAGGGGACATACTGTCAACTGCAATGTTAAATTTTGTCTATGATGAAGGATTAGGAATGAATGGACGCTGGCTGTTTTATTCTATAACCACTAGTGGGAAAAATTGGCATTTAAAGCAGTCAGTATGGAAATAATACTCACTGAACACATGCGAATGTTTATGACGCATTGGTTTTGCTTCGGTAAGGAAAATGTATTTAGAAGTGCCCAGTTTTAGATTGCGATTAATTAGTTGATGCGTGAGTGTCAGTCGCACGAGTTTAGCGCTGTCTTTATCAATTTTGATTACTCATGTTTTCATTATTTCAGTAGGAGAATCAGTTTTGAATTTGTTAAATATAAATCTGACTGCTTTTCTTTGAACTGCTTCAAGTTTGGTTATATATTGTTTAATATAAGGCTAATTAGATTAGTCGTGTAATGGAAAAGAGTCGTTTTAGAGCTGTTCTTTTGATTCCATCCACGTGAGCATTACACTTGAAGTCATTGGTTATTAAAGGTCCAAGATACTCATGTTCAGTTACTGCACTGAGAGCAGTGTGTCATTGATAGTGTACTGAAAGTCAGATTTATGCTTTTTCCTAGAGATTGTGATAATAGTAGATTAAATTACGTTAAGTGTCATCTGCCAGTCGGTGCATCATTTGGTCATAGTTTCTAGTACGTTGTTAGCTTCTTCATGATCATATATTGTATTAATTTCCATATAAAATATGCAGTAATCTGAAACGAGCCGTATAGTGCGTTACGATCAGTCGCTAGATCATTTATGAAAATGAGAGAACAGGCACAAAGACACAACCCTGGGCTAAACTAGACACAACATGTACTATATGAGATGCTTGATGGTTGCTTTCTAGAAATTGTGTTCTGTCTAATAAGTAGTTGCTAATCAAATTAAATATAGAGCCATGACCTAATGTCGATTATAGCTTATTAATTAGTTTAATGCGCATAAATCGTTCACATGCCTTCGAAAAATCTAGTATTAGATTTGTTTGTTTTTGGCTGTCTATGCTTTGGGATAAGTTGTGGACTAGTTCTATTAACTGCGTTACTGTTTAAAGGCCTTGGCGCACGTCGTCTGGAAATGGGGAGAATATGCTTTCATTTTTAAGAAAAATTGTTATGTGTTTAAGTATGATGTGTTTGAGCATTTTAGACGCTGCGCAAATAATAGAGATGGGTCTGCATTAGTAACATCAGTCCTGCTTCCTGGTTTGTGTATTGGGATAATTTTTGCAATTTTCTATTCCTTTGGAAGTGGGAATGTTGATAGTGATTTATTAGAAACTAAGCCGTCCACTCAGCGTATAACTTTAGGAAAGAATTTGGAATTTTGTCTGGTCCTGGTTTATTTTTTTTTGCTTACAGATTTAATAACAGGCTAAGCACCCCACTCTCGGTTACAGTTAGTGATTCAATGCATTTCATTGTACGCGGGTTCAGGTGAGGGATTATACCATTACCGCTTGTAAAAGCTGGCGAAAAAATAATTATTCAGTTAAATGGCTATTTCAAGGCTCAATTTTTTTGAGACTGTGTTATCACTTTGTCCTTTCGGATTTAGGGGACTCCAAAATTTTGATAGGGACGTTATAAAATTAGTGAAGTAGCGCAATTTAGAAGCCTTTATTCGATGTTTCTTGCTTTGATTTGCAAGCACAAGATTGGTCCTTGTTCTCGTCCAAGATTTTAACTCGAGAGTTTTTTCAGGCGATTAACGTTGCGTCTAGAACGTGTAACGTCGCTGGTGACACAAGGGCTACGTCTTTTTATTTTCTTTCTTCTACCTGGGACGAACAAATGAATGTAATACGACATAGTCTTTTTAAAACTGTACCATAAGGATTTAGTGCCACAAGAAGCATTGCTTGCAAGTGCGATGCTTGCACTGACAGCTCCTTCGCCCACGACAGTACAATCACACGAACATGTTAATGCACCTTCGAGCACTTCAGCGAAGCACAACACAAGGCTAGCGCGGAGGCCGGATCATCTCTTGGGCAGGCATATTGGAGTTCCAGTGGCGCCCCCTATAGCCCGTGAAAGTTGCGATTAGTGACTGCTTAGGAGTGCTTTCAAGTAGCTAGCTTGCTCATTTGAGCGCGTTTACTGATACATTCATCCATAATATATAACGAATAGTGCTATCTTATTTGTACATGTTTTAGCACGTTAGTGTGGCACAGGAGAAACCAGGGTATATATGCTTCGTTCCTTGGTTTCTGGAGGCCCTGCTTCCTAGTTGACTTCACTGCGAAATTTTGATTTGTGTGTCTAGAAAGTAAAAACCGCTTTCTCAAGAGTTATGCTCTTGCAATGTAGTGCTCCTTGAATAGCTCTCTTTCTGATGCTTTGCCTTCAGTGCTGTTTTTCGAACTTCCGCATTACTTTTGAGTCTGAGACACTAAAAAAAGTACAACACAGATAAAAACAGTGTTACACTTTTTTTTTCTAGACTTTGAAGAAGCGTTGGTCAAATGTTAAGGGGAATCCCCCAAGGTGGAGTAAATTTGTAATAAGGGAGCAAATTACCCACTGGCATCCACCCAAGCGCACCCATGCGGCTACAAAGGAAAGCTCTACAGCTTCCACAGAAACTTCGTATAGTTAAGGAAAAGTTCGGCCTGGTCCGGGGTGCGTTCCTTCTTCCGTTTTCTTTCAGTCTAGAAGTAGTAAGTGGGCTATTACTCTGCGACATGGAAGTTCAGTTCAGTGCGGCAGTAAATTTTTATGTCTTTTATGACACCAACGACAGTAGCAGAAGACGTTGTTGCTGCCGACGGCACAAGATGAGCCGCTACAGAAGATAACCGCTTGTTCGACGGATGACACTGACACACATGGGTGTCACTTTGATTCGTCGGCATACAACACAGCGAAAAGCGGCGAATGCAGATCTCATTTCTTGGATGTCTACAGGTTGCCTACAAATTCAAGGTAAGCTCTAGAGCGCTTAAATTGCGCTCCGAATGAACAGTATGAGGTCGGAGGAGCTAGCGTGTATCCCGGCATCCTCGCGCGACCGTGGGTGTTTTCCTCCAATGGTTCCTCCACGCAACCGCACCATTTTGTCAGTGAGAATCGTTGGTGCGCACAAGAAAGCCGACAGCAGCATTCCCAACCTGAACCGGCTTTAGATCCGGGCTTGGACAAACCTAAGTGGATTGATCGTGATATTTATATATGTTCAAGAGAGACGAGAGAGAAGAGCTGGCGTATTTGCGTTTTTCTGAAAGAAGGATTTTTTTCCGAAAAAGAACAGTGAAGCCTATTTCTTGTTTTACGGTATCTCGCGGGAGATGCGAGGTGGACTATATTGCCGCTCAAGGATTACGGACATCCCACTTACGTTGTTCAGTTGCGGACGGTTTCGATAGACTAGAGGCCCAGTGGCGGCGCTAGACTGCTACTGGTATATTTACTCGGGACGCGAGCACGTGCCTACTGTCCCGAATGCGCCTAGCCCACGCACTGTTCGCGAATTTTGCCTTAACATTTTATGCTTCCAATACTGATTTTTTTTTTTTACACCAAAGATACAATCGGGCTACAAGCCACGGCTTGGAGTAGGGAGCTCCAGTAAATTTGACCCCTTGAGGACCTTTAGCGTGCGCTGAAATCGCCGTGCATGACTCTTTCTGCACTTTACTTCCGGCACACGTGGCAGCCATCGAGCTGCCGCATCGTGCCGTAGCACGAAGAGAAAAAGAACCGGGACAAATTACACGCACGCGCGCGTCGCAGGATCCAAAATGCGCACGGCGCCTCCGTTCGCGCAGTCTGAAGCCGTCGCAGTCTGAATTTCAGGCCCAGAGCTATGTCAAGCTGTATAAAGAATAAAAAAAGGAAATGGCAATTTCCGTCTTTTGCAACTCGTGTAAATGAACTTAAAGCGCGTTTAAGTCAGGTATATCGTAGCCTGTTCATTGAAATGGCGACTGTGAGCATCCTCCTTGTTTCTAATTTTAAGCAGGAAAGTCCTGTCATGTTTACGTTCTTCGAAGGGGTAAGTTTTGTTCGCGACGATTTGTACCTTTCAGTGAGCACTTCTCGGGGAAATTACACATACTTATTTTTGAACGATAAAGGTCATTCATGTGCCGTCTTCTGGGATGGCATGCCCCTTCTTTTCGAACTCACTCACTCACCCACTCACTCTCACTCACTCACTCTCACCCACTCACCCACTCGCTCACTCACACGCTCACTCTCATTTACTCGCTCTCACCCACCCACTCACTCACTCTCACCCACTCACTCTCATCCACCCACTCACCACTCACTCACTCTCACCCACCCACTCACTCACTCTCACCCACTCATTCCCTCACTCTCACCCACTCACTCACTCACTCTCACCCACGCACTCACTCTCACCCACTCATTCCCTCACTCTCACCCACTCACTCACTCACTCACTCACTCTCACCCACCCACTCACTCACTCTCACCCACTCACTCTCATCCACCCACTCACGCACTCACTCACTCTCACCCACTCACTCACTCACTCTCACCCACTCATTCCCTCACTCTCACCCACTCACTCACTCTCACCCACTCATTCCCTCACTCTCACCCACTCACTCTCACCCACCCACTCACTCACTCTCACCCACTCACTCTCATCCACCCACTCACGCACTCACTCACTCTCACCCACTCACTCACTCACTCTCACCCACTCATTCCCTCACTCTCACCCACTCACTCACTCAGTCAAAAACTTGGGCTGTACTTTTCCTGATCTGCAGCCCGTTCTAGACAAGGCGCGCTCCAACAATGTCGTAGTGTACGGGTAAAATATTATGCTTGCAGACTCAAGTTGGGGCAAAACAGTTTCAGATACCGGGTTTTCCTCGACATACTTCTTAATGATGTGATTTAACACGAACACTGAGTGCCACTAAAAAGCGTCGAGTTGAAGTATAGCATAAAAAAATTGCCAACTGTTCACACCCTGTTGCGCAACGCTCTTAACTCAGCGAGAGCTGTCTCTCGGCTGCTGCCTGTCTTTTGTTAATGGCTAAAGCTTAGAGTAGAGTGTGTAGTGCAACTCGGGCTGCCACGAAGATCGCAGCAGGATGCTGACAATCACCTGACCAAGGACTTTCTACAGTGAATCTCCGCTCTGCAAAAGCTCGCTATAGAAGTTTTCGCCGTAAAACACTGTGACCACATACCAGCGTTCAATACGGATCGCAGCCAACTAAAAGTGATCATGCGCTGCAAGTACGAAAATTTCACTTAATCACTCGCTCCCGTGAAGGTGAGGGAACTGGTCATAATGGTGAGTACCTCATTAACCAGCAGTGAAGGCGCGGTCTAGCTATAGGTCTCAGTAAGCTTCCAGAGCACGAGAGGATAATCGTCTGAGGATAATCGGTGCTGCTATAGGTGCATTTCCACAGCGCGAGTGCGCGAGATGTTTATCGTTGTGCTTGTATGGACGGACTCTGCGTGCAGACAGTGAAAACTCCGTACGCTGAAACAAAACATACAAACAAACAAGCATCCAAAGACGCTCAGATATAACCTCAACTTTGCTTCTTGCACGCAGTGCCGGTGCGGAGGGAAATAAAGGACTAGGATACGCTTGCAGCGTCATCCGGTTGGGTGACTTGATTAATCGACGAAGTTTCGCGCACTGTGAGCGCAGTATTTTCGCGTTTTGTCCTTTTAACCTGCGCTTCTTGAGCATTTCAACGCACGGGAAAATGAGGAGGAAAAGAAGAGATGGAACGAAGAAAAGCGCGCTTAAGTAATTCGGCTACAAGCGCGCGACTTGAGAGAAGAACAGGCCGTCCTTTCCAAGGTTCCGGCGCCAAGTTTTATGGCACGGCTGCTCTCGCGGGTCCCCGGCCGTGCCTCGGAGCGGCAGCGCACTCGCGAGACAAGGACTTTCGAGTGGCGCCGTCGCGTTTGTAGTCCACTGAGAGCCTACGGACACAAAACAGAGAGCGGAGGGAAAAGAAACGCGTAATAAGGCGCAAAATCGCGATTCCTTTACGCGTGCCGTTACATATCTAGTTGCTCGAGAGAAAGATCAGCGCTGCCCACTTTTGTTTCGGGGAGATACCGGCAGAATTTTCTGTAGGCCTTTTCTTTGAAATCCGCGTTTCGAGAGCCCAATCAGTGATAGCGGCTAAAAAAGACTCGTTTATTTGTCGCTGTACACTTTGATCATGCAGTCAAAAGCGGCGATGAAATAATTGGGTTCGTTAATTAGCGATCCTTAATCAACCTTAAGATGACATTGTTTTTTTTTATTTCGGTCTCATTTGAGACGATGGCGCCGCTCGCTATGATTAGTTAATTAGGGCACGAGCTTTGGCCCAATTTCATCGCCACGTGCCTCGCAGAGCGGGTAGACTTTGACAACCCTGCTGAGCTGTTTGCTTTACTTTAGGCTAAAGAGAAGGCACCGCGAACTTCAGGCCCAAATTCAGCGAAGGAGCGTTACATGACCCCATTGAATCTATATTACGAATCTATATCCGAGACTCCTTGGCGCACCCCTCTTTTCAAGCGCACAAAAGCATACGACTTGTAGGTCGTAGCAGTCAACGTGAAACCAGCGGCCAAGGGGAACATCTTCTACCGAACCATTTTACTCGATAAAAACAGCGAATTGCTTTCGGACGAAAAAAAAAATGCCTCGAACTTTATCGAAGGCGTATGCGAAACTTCTAGAGAAGGCTTATGGCTCTCTTCTTGCCTCCTGAATCAGACTTTACGTTTTAAGTCCTCGCTAGGCGAAATCCGAGGACGTTTTTAAATCGGAAAGTATGTTCCTTGAACCTGCTACACAGTACATCGCAGTAATAAGATAAAGCTCCCAAACATGAATCTAGCAGATTACAGGCCTGCAGTGCCATTAAAATCCGATTAAACATCACGTCATTGGCGTTCTGACGAAATCCGTGACTCTACAGGTACAGTCGGCAGGTAAAGCATCGGTCTCGGTTACTTGGTTCGTGTTGCGTGGCAATGATAATCGCGGACAGAGTTTTTGTCGAACTGTTCATGCTAAGCAGTGGCTCAGCCATTGGAATATTTTCTTCATGGCCGTCGAATTCAACCGGACGCTCTTATTGAGCGCACAGAGCTGAGCTTGAAAGCCGAGCTAAAAACTGCAACCGCGACATTCACGGTCATTTAGTAATTTTATTTATTTGCGTCCGCCATCGTGGCCTATAGATTATGGGCTGTGCAACAGCTCCTGCTTGAATGCGTAATTCTCGACCCAGCTAAGGAGCGACAGCCTCAGCACGGCGTTTCCTAATGTTCTTCTCAGCTTTTTGCAAACGTATTGAGGTGAATGAATGGACGGACTTGTTTAGTTTGCTGAAGCGCTTAATTCAGCAAAGCGTGTTAGCTCAGAGCACAAAGCGGTGATGCTTACCGGGAAACCCCCCGTCTCAAAGGTTGCTCAACGCAATGCGAAATCACTGCGCATCTCGTCGCAGACAGCAACGAGCAAGACCAAGCAAAACGCAAAAGACAAAGAGGGATAAAGGAGGTGCGGCATTCAGTTACGGCTTGGAATGCCAATGGTGGCCTGTAAAGAGCAAGCTTGCATTGCCATTTCACGCGTTACTCAGGGAAGATGAAATCATTACGACAGGCAGGGAGAGCGCGACAGCGCTCCCACGCCACCCACCCAAACGCTGACTCGCAGACAGGGCTCCTGCAAATGCACGAAGAAAAGGGCGTGCGCGATCAAAGAACTGGACGCTTAGCGACGCGCGAGCGTAAAGTTTTTACTCGTGATTACGGGCGTTGAATAACTGGACAAGCTTGCGCCCCGAGCACGGGTGGGCTTCAGCTAGGCACGTTTGCAGAGAAGGAAGAATACAGCTGCATCGCCATATGTGCTTGAACCAACTGTCGCGTCTCGCTTGCCGCCCGCCAGCTAAAGTTTCTAAAAAAAAAATGCTTCTATGTTTGACTACCCGAATAGGAAACTTCAAAATACTCGCGGGGCTTCAGAGCAAGTCATGGAGTGGACGGGAATCGAGTGCTGGCCGCGCGTGCTCGGTCGACTGTCGTGCGCTTGCCAGATCTCAGCGCGTATGCTACGAACGCAGCGTCTCGCATTCAAGTTGAAATGGTCATCATCGCCGAATTTGCGCATAGTGTAGTGCGCGCGAAGTTATGAACGTAGACGTTACGCATATTCGTCGGAAGGAAGCAGCCAAAGCGCTCGATGCCGAGCGAGAAGCCGACGTCGCAACGCCTTTGATGTGTGCCGAGTCGAAGGATGGCGGGTAAAAGGAGCAGGCCGCGCCTAAGCTACGCACGCGCTTGAAGCCCTTGTAAACACGGCACTTGTCCTAACAAATACGTGCCCTGCGTGGGTGATATCAGTATACCTGCTAAGCCTTTTGATAATTTCGGCGACAGAGGGGAGGAAAAAGAAAGCGAATAGTCGAGGTGAACAACAGCAAGCGTTCATGCAGTTGTGTGCGCTATTGCTCGTGGCGAATAATGCAAAACGAAAACGACCTGATGAGCACCGGTCTTATCAACAAGAGCGTCAAGAGAGGCGGGGGAAAAGGAAAAAAAAACGCTCAGTGTACGGGAGTACCGCTCGCGTAATCTTGACCTCCGTGTGGACAAAGATAAACGCTCGCCGCCGCCGCCGTGCAGCTCTCGCAGCGTCGCAAAATCAAGGCCCCGGCCATCACAGCCACATTGACAGGCTTCCCGTATCGCTTTCGTCTCAGCCTTGCTGGCGGTAGGCTTCTCAAGGATTGCCCGCTTCTCGCCACAACTAGCGCAGCTTTTTTTCTTTTCTTTTTTTTTGTGGGGGGGGGGGGGGGGGGGGGCTCTGCTGCGCGCCTAGATGGTCGCCGAACTCCGCGACTTTAAGCTCAGTGCAGAAATGAACAAGCAAACGTAAGTGGTTGCCTTCGAGGTATTTTACTCGTATTGGGTCGTTCTGTTTTCGAATATGAAGAAACAAATGATGGCAAAAAGGTGTGCACAAAGAAAGGCGAACCAATAAAAATGTCTCTTCCCGAGTCCACTTGCGCATTCGCAACCTTCACCAAAGAGTGTAATAAAAAAAAAAGTCGCTGCTACTCTCCTCTTAAAATTGTTGAAAGGTGAGGGGGGGGCGGAGAGCATTTGCTTCTGCGTTGCTATATTTTTGTACGACAAATAAAAAAGCGCGACCGCCAATCACATAGCATGGCGTATAACCTCCGAGCAATCTCCGCATCATTTTTTAACAACCGTTTTGAGGGCACAACTTCCCAATTTTATTTCCTGCCGGCACTGCATGTTTAGAACAATTTCCGAGGAAGATTAGTGACAACCACTGACCATGCGAATTTTTTAAGAAGAGAATCAGCCGCCATTTGAACGTCCTTGAGTGTGAAATTCGTGCTTTCCATGGGTTGCGGCTGCTTGGGAATTTATGACGTGACTGCGCGTATGTTGTCTTTTGTGAGAAAGTTTATGCAAGAACGATAGCAAATTTCCCAAATAACACCGCATGCCAAGTTTTTCCTCGCCATACTGATTAAGAGACAGAAGCGCAACATCAAAAAGATGAAATAAGACAGCGAAAAGTGAGAATGCGGCTCTTAAGTGCTCCCGTACGGAGAGCAGTCAATAGATTACCAGCTACCATTATTACTAAACGTCTTCCCAGAATTTGTTGCCATTGCAACAGAATGTCAAACACGCTACTCTTTTAAAAGGCGAGTGAAAGAAGCTCTACTTCAAAAAGCTGTACTTCAAATATGCCAGCCCAACTATGTCTTCACTGCGTTGTTCATGGTATGGGA
This sequence comes from Amblyomma americanum, assembly GCA_030143305.2. NCBI lineage: Eukaryota > Metazoa > Arthropoda > Arachnida > Ixodida > Ixodidae > Amblyomma > Amblyomma americanum. Next base: position 19,909 of record JARKHS020028775.1, read on the forward strand.
AGATGAAAGGGAATGTGCAGAAAAGAAACGAAGAACGGAAACAAAAACAAGTCGGCTGGAGTCCATAGTTATCATGACCCGATTTTATTTGCAGCTCTTGTTACTGAGTCATACCTTGATCACTTGTACTTTTTTTTCCCTCGATGTAAAAATGTTTTGTGGGTTGTTGGCTGTTTCTTGCATGCAATGTATTTTGGTCGTCGTGCTTCTTGTGTTTTCTGTGGTTGTCGGTAGTTCTGATGTCAGATGGTTTTCATTTATCTTGCTCCAAGATCTATAACTGCGCTGTTCTTTGCCGCGCTGCGTGCGCGAAGGTGACGAGGCCATGTCAGGTGCCCTATATAGACGTTGTTTGCCTCGGGAACCTCCGCAGATGTAATCCCAAAAATTGTTATTGTAAAAATTGTAACTTTTTTTTTCTGCTGAAATAAAACTTTCAACTTTCAACAACCATGTTCGAGTTATTTTTGGCATCTGGTTACTTCTGGCAAGGCTGTGCCACTGTGCCTCTCAATCGCGGTGTCACTTTTCTCAGTGACTGACTGTAGAAGATGCATGAGACGAGTGCGCTAATGTAGTAGTTTAAAAGCGTTGTTCATCACGTGATCACATAACATAAATATATGGTAAGGCATATAAAAGAATAAAAGATAAAAGAGCCTCTGCCTGCGCCACAAGTATAACAGGCTTGATCACACAAACAAACAAACAAACAAAGAAACAAAGAAACGAAGCAAGAAAGAAAGGAAGAAGGGAAGAAAGAAAAAAACAAACCTCAGTGCATTGCGCTTAGCTGTCAGCTGCCTACGCCGAGGCGCGCACTGTTTTGCTAGCTTTGGCAATGTTGCATATGATTTGTAATCTGAACGCCAGGCTCCAACGCGTGCAAAGGTTTTTAAATATAAGAAATCGCTGTTGCCAAGTACGGATATTTCTTCTTTTTGCTCAGATGGCGGTTTGTTGTAGAAGAGCTACTGTCGCCATCAGAACCCATCATCTGGTTCAGTTCCGAGCTCTCGGAGAATTTCTTTCACGCGGCTCTCTATAGTGCCGGTGCTCGACAGCCGAGTACTCTCAGGGTCGCGTAGTACACAGCTGGAAGACGAGTACGCGTGCAGCCACTGCACTCACCGGCGAAGAAAAGTTCTCATGAACTGTCTTCACGGACTAAGCTTCGCGGTTGAACTCACAGACGGCGTGGCTCCCAGATTTTGTTGTTCCTGTCGAAATAAGAAAGATGAGTTTAGAAGGCACTTGATATCGCTTGTTTGGCCTTAGAAGCCAGAAATAAGGTTGTGTTGCGGGAACAAAGGGACGTTTATCGCTTTTTGGTTAGCTCATTAGGAGGCGACGAGCGCTATAGGGACGAGGGTCACAAGAGAACGCTGAAGACACAGGCGATGGTATCGCTGCCACTTTCTCCCGATGGTGACGCAGTACGCCTGGCTGTGCCCCCCTGACTTGTCACTTTTTCTTTATTTTCATGCGGCGCTCTACAGCTATATAAACGTACTGGGTTTCACGAATGAAATCATTTTGTAGCCAAAGCCCGTTTGACTTGGCGGTGGAACGTTTAGCCCCAAGCGCTTCTTTTCGGAATATTCGTTAATTACCACCAAGTCGCCCACACCCATGATTCGAAGCATCATCCTTGGACTGTGTTGGTTTAATCCAGTTTTTGAGGACAGGCTGCTGTCGGTTGCACTGCGTTGGAGCGATTGAAAAACGCAGACGTCGGGTGCGCCGGGAACTTAGGATGAATAATAATAATAATTGGTTTTTGGGGAAAGGAATTGGCGCAGTATCTGTCTCATATATCGTTGGACACCTGAACCGCGCCGTAAGGGAAGGGATAAAGGAGGGAGTGAAAGAAGAAAGGAAGAAAGAGGTGCCGTAGTGGAGGGCTCCGGAATAATTTCGACCACCTGGGGATCTTTAACGTGCACTGACATCGCACAGCACACGGACGCCTTAGCGTTTTGCCTCCATAGAACTTAGGATGCAAATCGCCGATTTCGTGCGTATTATAACGAATAAGGATGCTAAAAAAATTCGATGACCTGACTTGAGTGTATAGAGAGGCCTCCCTTCCTCACAATCTGCACGCTAATACAGGGTTGACAGTTGTATTTCGCCAACAGCAGAGGGATAATTGCATAAGCGGTTCCAGAGTCGTGATGGGGATTCCGTTGATTCTGAAGGCCTTTGCTTGGAAGACGGGGAGAAAAGGCTTCGGGACGAGGACGCCCCGAATGGGCGGCGGCCGCCGTCCCCTCTCTCAGTGCACTGCAGCGGGAAGGAAATGAGAGGGCACGCAGGGAAGGAAGCCCGCGGGGAACTCTTTAAGCTGACGTCAACTTTACACTATCTCGGGCTCTCTCCTTCGGCGTTGACGAGGCAAGAGCAAACAAGAAACGGGTCGAAAGCAACGCGCAGCGCTGCCTTTTGGATAAATCGAAAGCATTATCGGGGCCTGTCTGGTGGCCGTGGTTCAGTGAATCCCAGCTTACCTCGTTTCGCCGGCCTGTTTGGCGCCCTCTCGCCTGCCCTTGAGGACACGCCGATAACCTTTGCGAAGGGACGCTGGGCTGGCTCCGGCGGAGCGCAGTCATTTCGTTCTCTTAATTGGATCCCAGCAGCGCCTGCCGGGCCTCATGAGGAAACTCGGCCCGCGACGATAAGACGCCGCGCGCGCACAAAACTAATGCAGCCAAGATTCGAAGCGCCGATGAGGCCGGCGCGGAAGGGCCGAGCACCCTTCCCGCCTCTCCTGAGCGCCCCGAAGAATGGAAGAAAAGAAGGCGCAGAGAAAATAAGCGGGGGAAAACTCGGCGCCCGGACGGGGCGGCCGGAATTAAGCAGCGCCGGCGCGGAGTACATACATCAGAGAGCGCAGGAAATCACGAAAGTTTGCGGAAAGTCGCCGGGAGCCGACGCAGTGAAAGCGCGGCAATGCACTGGGCTGTACGTGAGGTAACTCAGTTATCCTTATCTGTTGTTTCCAAACAAAGCAAGATGGCCGTCCTCGGCTCGCTTTTATCTTTTTTTTTTCAGCCGCTTCCACGAGTGTTCTTCATGTATTTATCGATCGCACTTCTTTCCGACCGTTAAATTTTATTACACTCGACGGGAGGAGCCTCGCTATACACATGATTGCAGCGGCTGAGCAAGTCCGCGCGCAGCGGCTCATACGACACGACCGTTGCTCGGCGTCTTGCTTCTGGGCCAAATGATTTCCCCAAGTGCTGTCCGAGCAGACAGGTGCGCACCATCGCCACTCGCAAAAAAGCCTCTTCCACGTTTTGCTAACGTTTGTTGACACCTGGTGCTTGCGTGTTAGTTCTGTGCGTTAACGGCGGCAGGTGTAAACAGGAAAGTTGAGTTGAACATATCAGAATTAGTAATAAGTGCTCGCAACTCTTCAAGAAAGCGGATGCAAAAAACAAAGGGTCTGTTGTTGGGTCTGAAATTGATTGAAATTTCTGATTCAAATATCCTGTCATTCATCGAATATTGTGCGAATTCCAAAGCCGGAGCCCTCGCATGGTGACATATCGGAAATTTTTCATAGGGTAAATGCCTTAGGGTTTTAGAGTAAAGAAAAAAAGAACTGAAATGAGAAAGTCGAGCAAGGCGGTGAATCGACATCAGCAAAAATGAACACCTGGTGCTGTCGTGGAAAGGCTAGGAAAACACGTTTACCACCCGTTCAGCTGTGTACTAAAGGCGACAGCTGCAACACAACACATACAAATGTTTTTCTTAGGTTGTATGTCACTTTCTGGAAAATAAGATCTAAGGTTTTGAGGCAATTTGAATGCCTGATTATTTGCCGATACATTATCCTCGAAAAATATTTTGAAATACATAGAGACTGGAGCTCTGTGGAAGTAAGCAATATTTAATCGATGGTGTTTATCGGCTCAAAACGAGAATTTTCTTGATTATTTTTCGCACAACTGATTCTTCAAAGAGCTGCAGTTATCTCCAATATCTCCAACGGATCGAAGTTTCAGCTTCTTGGCCACAAGGTATGAACTTGAGACCGCAGCAAGAAACACATCGGAAGTTGCGAGCGTTTTGATTTTTTTTTCATGAGGCTATGTACGCTCAGAAACATGAAAGTGTGTATACTGCCATTAAAAGGATACTGAGCAGAAATTTAAGTTGGCTTGTATCGATAGAATACCAGCTCCTAACCACAAAAAGGCCACTCTTACTGAAAACGAAGCTCTTCTAAGGTAAAGAAAAAAAAGCAAGAAGTAAAACAGGTATCGCCACCACAGGACAATCTCGCAAGTACAAGCGCGATGACGAAATAGCCGAGAAAAAAAACACGAATCTCTGAGGCTGACAAACGTGAATGAAGGTTACGCGTTTGGATATTGAAGCACACAGGGTGTTTAAAATTACTCAGCACAAGTGTTTGTTACAAAGCCGTTAGGACATTTCGGTGCAGTGTCTGTAGTCTGATTTGACACGAAGGCGGACATTATTTACGTTACATAGTTCAATGAAAAGACCAAAAATTGACCAAAATTTTGACGGCCATGGTGGATGACGATGCGGACAGACGAGAGATGCCATCAGGATCACGCCTAATTGCAACCGCGAGTCGAGACCCGTACACACGGAAGGAACTAACGATAAAAGAAAAAGCTCTTGCCATTAAGAAATTCGCATACTTCTCCCCTTGACTTGTACACCGCTACGCTGTTTAGCCGAGCGGGTCGGTAACACTGGAAGATTCATTTGTGCGCGCAATTTTCCTCGCGCATGTCCATTCTTGGCAATGAACAATAAGACAATGGCATCTGTTCTACCGCACTAAGCCCGGCACGGGTTAGTGCGATCACGCGAAACCACTTTGGCTTCTGCTAAGCACCAAACAGGATCCTTCACCGCCAATAGGCATTACTGTTACGGACAAATCGACTTACGCGCAGCTGCGTGAAACATTCGTCCACTGCCAGGATGCCGCCGTCCCCTCGTTGCCCGCCACGAAGCACGCGCCACTTTCTCGAATGGTGTCGGCGGAGTTAAGGCGACCGCCGACGGGACCACGCAAGAGTGCGAATTCCCACACTCGCTTGGTAAGCGGAGCGGCGTCCCTCTGTGGGGTGCCAAAAGAAATTTCTCCTCCATCTGCCGATCGCGTCGTCGAGCAGCGCTGTTTCCGTTTCGGTCCAGCATGTTGCCTGACAGTATAAAGCGCGGGTGTAGCAGCGGCGCTCCTCCGCCGAGGGGCGCAGATAACGGATGGTGCCGTGTGCGCCGAGCTCGATTTCTCTGTTTGTTCCTCCTCCCCACTTTCCACCCGGCCTCGTTTTCTTTATGCGCCGGTGCCTCGAAAGGCAGACATTTTAAGCCCGGATTTCTGCATGACAAATGATCGCGTGGCGGAGCCTGTCCTCACGGCGCAATATTGAGCGCGCCGCCGGCCATTACGTGCGGCACGCGCGCGCGGCTTCTTTTTTTTTTCGCTGTGCGCGCACACGCGGAAGCGATGACGTGTCTGAATGTGAAATCGCCCTCTCTGTTGACAGTGACTGTCGTGACTTATGAGGAGCCTCTGGTTCGTTTTAACGCGGTTTCTTAATTATGTTTCTTTGCTTCCAGAAATATTGCGAGATATTACACGTTCTTGGGATGCAAAAAATGAAAAAAAAATGGCTGGAGTTCTGCTTGGCTGAAGCTAGTTTACAGAGCGCAAGCTCGATTAAGCACGGTTAGACACAGTTTGCTGTGGTTTCACATTTCTTGGCTCTATCCTTCGCCAACGCGCCCTGTCGAGGTTCTTGATTATAAGAATCACAAGGTTCGATCAGCCTCTAACGATACACAGCCGAAGCACTGGTTCCAGCGAGCGACTCCTCCAAGGCTGTCTGCGAACGTCAAGCAATACTTCCCGCCTTTTGTTATCAGATGAACTGCGAGTCACGTGGTTCAGCGCAGCTGCGAGGTGAGCGTTGAATCACGTGGTCCAACGGCTCCGCGCGCCGCACCGGCGCCGAGGCGCGGCGAGTCACATGGTGTGACGTCACAGCCACACCCCCGCTCCGCCGCTTGAAGGTCATTCTTCCGAGCGACATGACCTTGAGGTTTTGCACGCGAGGAGAAGAGCTTGCGCTGTAAAAAAAGTACAGGTGGGAAAAGGAAGATCTACCTGTTCGACATTGAATCGGTAAACGAACCTGCGGCCTATCTTTTTTCTTAACATTTGCCTATTGGGTCCGGCTAAAACAAATCTTGAACCGGTGCACGGACAGGGTGGCGGTGGCCTTTCCTAGCGATTCGGCGTACCCGGCTACTTAGGCAAAGCGAATGCAAAAACCCCCGTGACTTGAATTAGTTATGTGGCGGGGACGGAAAGGCGCCAGACATATGCAGTGATCCCGTGCGCCCCTGTAGGTCCGCATCGTCCTCGTTTTGCCTGTCATGTTTTTGTTTTGTTCCTGATATGCGTTTGTTTTACCAATGGCGTAGTCACCTCACTCTTTTACCTATGTAGAATGTAGGTAGCGTTTAGGTACTGAAGTATGTAGGTAGTTCTAAACACGGGGACAAACATGTCTGCCTTTCAGTATATACCCCGCACAATGCTGACACAAGAATTGACACAAGGCCAACGAAAACTGTCGTAAATGCTACTTTACAGGTTAGGTGCATTTTACATACCTGACAGGTAACTTTCGCGGGTAGCAAAAAACCGTAGCAAAAAAAAGAAACAATGAACAGAAACTATTCCTCCGTTCAGGTCTCGCTATTCAGAGTCAGCAAAATCAGCGATCAGAACTTTTCGTGAAATGCATGTCACAAAATACCGCAGCTTTGGTACATTACCTAAGTGGAGGGAACAGAACAACCCTCCAACTCCCTTTGTCAGTAAGGGGAGAGCACATGCTGCTTACTCCCAGCTGAAGCAGGAGTGAACGCAATGTTTAAATCCACAAGCAATTTATGCGGAGCAAATAGCGGCTGAAGCGAGAACAGCCACCGGTTTACCCCGCTGTGTTCTCTGCAGTTATTAGAATGCATCACTTGAGCCGCATGCTTTTGGGAGCCTTTCAACCTCTAGTCAGCGCGTCTATAGTACATATATGTCTATATTAGATACATGCTTGCCGCGTGGTCTAGCTGCGGGCTCTATGATTAATTAACTTTTGACGGAAAACGGTGGTTACGCCTTATGATAGAAGTCGAAAACAAGGCAGTATTTTGCGCAGTTCTCAAACATTCAAAGCAGCGCTATGCAGTTCGCTCAAGGAATCCAGTGTCGCACGACTGCGCTCAGACCGGAAGATCTCGGGTCAGACACAGGGTCGTGCCTTTTTAAGCGGTCCAGTGCTGCCTCAAAAACGACCCGCATCGATCTCTTCGGCGCCACATTTATGCCCCTCTCCCATCTTCTGAATTTCGTTTATTTGCTGCACCTTGGGTGCATTTCAACTAAAGCAATATCCGAGTTCCGGTAGCAAATAAAGGAGAAAAGCATCAAGGTTCGCCCTGTCCCGTGTCAAAAGGAATACGGCCGTATTTCGCTTTAGGGGGGTGGGGGGGAGGGGGAAATCTATTGGTGCCGTGGTTATTTTCGCCAACCGTATAACAAGTTACCACACCCCTCGGTAATCAGCTGAGCTGGAGGCAGTAGCCACTGCTCCTGTTTACCTTTGGCATGCAGCTACTGAATAAATAGAAACCCGATATTTGAGTAAACGTGATCCGTTAAGCACTGCCATTACGGCGAGGTCGATATACTGTGGCCACATTTTTGTGTCCCCTCTCTTCATTTGCTCGTTACTAGGGCAGCAGTTTCGCATGCGCTTGTCAAACACAAGGAAGAGAAATAAGGGGCACAAGAGCGAGCGAAACTACGAAACAGAAATCCGCTTAAGCTTTCGACGTATGGGGAGTGTCGTCTGTACATTGTTTTTTTTTCGTCCTTAGTTTACTTTCCTACGCGGTGTAAAGAACTGCAAAATTGAAGTGAAGCAGCCTCGACCCTCTTCCACCGTGTGCACTTGACAGCATATGGGAAATGTAAATATCGCCAGTATAGACCTCCTTCGTGTTAGCAAAACCCAGATGGCGCCACTGGGCAGCTGCCGCCGCGCACCCAGAGAGCACCGAGCCTTGCCGTAGGCAGTGCTCGGAGCCGTGCGTCCCCAAACTTTTTTCGTTTTCGCTCCGCGTTCGGCGCTGCAGCGCGCTGCGTGCCAGTCTACGCGTCCGTAAACAGCATGCGGTAGGCACACAAGTTTTGCTGTCGTCAATGTTGTTCTTAACGAAAAAAAACGCATCTGCACCTGAGGGTAGCCTTTGAAGGAAGTACGAAAGCAGCCCTAGAACATTGAAACTGCCAACGCTTTTTGTGCCGATATTTTTGAGGTATATATGCGCACGCACGCACGCACGCACGCACGCACGCACGCACGCACGCACGCACGCACGCACGCACGCACGCACGCACGCACGCACACACACACACACACACACACACACACACACACACACACACACACACACACACACACACACACACACACACACACACACACACACACACACACACACACACACACACACACACACACACACACACACACACACACACACACACACACACACACACACACACACACACGACACACACACACACACACACACACAGCACGACACGACACGCACGCACGCACGACACACCAACTCTCTCTCTCTCTCTCTCTCTCGCGTGCGCGCGCGTGTTTATAAACGAAATTTTTAAACACATTAAGTCTCCTAGGGGAAGGAAACCGACTGAGTGAAGTTGAGAGCCGTGTGGCCTAGTCGTCATTACCTTTCCTGTTCTGCACGATTAGTTATTTAGTAAAGGCTGATTGGTTAATTGCTTTTTTTAAGACAGGCTTCAGGAACAAAATGTCCATTCGGAATTTGTAGATCACGTTGAAAAATAGGAGGCTGAAATGTTTATAACAAGACACTATTTCTGTAGATCTTTTCGCGGGCGTAAATAGAGAGTCCACGAAATACGAAAAATAGTTTGCGATAATGGTGCTACTTCAGCGCTCTAAACATGCTCTCTGTGAATAATAATATAGCCCCGCCGCGGTGGCTCAGTGGTTAGGGCGCTCGACTACTGATCCGGAGTTCCCGGGTTCGAGCCCGACCGCGGCGGCTGCGTTTTTATGGAGGAAAAACGCTAAGGCGCCCGTGTGCTGTGCGATGTCAGTGCACGTTAAAGATCCCCAGGTGGTCGAAATTATTCCGGAGCCCCCCACTACGGCACCTCCTTCTTCCTTTCTTCTTTCACTCCCTCCCTTGTCCCTTCCCTTACGGCGCGGTTCAGGTGTCCAACGATATATGAGACAGAGTACTGCGCCATTTCCTTTCCCCAAAAACCAATTATTATTATTATTATGAACAAAATACGCCAATCTTCCGAGCGCTGTCCCCGACGCAGGTTAGCGTTTGAGATGGCCGCAAGGTATGCGCCAGCAACTGCTCACCCTTTGGTGGGTTTTCTTTTTAGGCCGGCAAAAAAAAATATACGGAAATTGGACCTTGTAATGATTTCAATCTGCTGTTTTTCGAGGTTATCTCAACTTCCGGATACTTTTTGCACAAATCCAATGTTTACAAAGTTAGCTAATTGATATTTACTAATGAACTAACATTGCAGAACGAAAAATATATACTGCAGAATACACTCTAAGAGCTCGTACTTCATCAGAAAGAGTAGACTGGCTACTCTCACTAGGAGCTGCCATGCCCAGCATGTTCAATATGCATAATGAAGTCCAGTGAAGTTACACAGGATTTTTATGGAAAGAATTATGCAACAGGACGCCAGTTTCCATTAACAGTGCACCTTCAACATACTATGCGGCATGATATTTCTCCCGAGCGGAGATTTTCTGTGGTATTGTGTATTGTCTGGACTGTTTCATCGTTCACTGAGCTCTGCCAACTCTAATATGGCTGCGATCTGTGACCATGCAACTGGGCAGATGGGCCACAGGAGCTCACAAAATGTACGCAGGAAGCCGCTGCAAGACTCAAAATGAAGCATACAGTATGCGCTCGAAAGCAGTGACATTCGCCCCCCCCCCCCCCCCCCCCCCCGAAAGAAATAAAAAGTGGCGTTCGAGAGGCAGCGTTCCCATCTCAAGATTGAATGTTTAGGGGTTTCTTTCTCCGTTCGGCGCTGCCCTCGGCATGGCTTAGCAGTATGGCGGTGATTCTTCAAAAGAAGTGATGTGTGGGACTAGCGCACACTGCATCGAAAGACGTTCTCGGCACGCCTTTAGTTCTAAGAGTGGAGGCCCCACAGCTCTCATCAGCACCCAGTTTCATTCGCCTAGGACACTCGACCCGACTGCGGCGGCTGCGTATTTATGGAGGCAAAACGCTAAGGCGCCCGTGTGCTGTGCGATGTCAGTGCTCGTTAAAGATCCCCAGGTGGTCGAAACTATTCCGGAGCCCTCCACTACGGCACCTCTTTCTTCCTTTCTTCTTTCACTCCCTCCTTTATCCCTTCCCTTACGACGCGGTTCAGGTGTCCAACGATATATGAGACAGATACTGCGCCATTCCCTTTCCCCCAAAAAACAATTATCATTATTATTATTAGCTGGGTCACCCGGCACATACAGAAACGTTTCATGAGGCAAGCGAACGCGCTGTAACTGTCTCACCCCTGGTGAACGCCTCAACCGCGCCGCGTATGGGAAGGAATGAAGGAAGGAGTGAAAAGTGGCGCCGTTGCGGAGGGCTCCGGTTTAATTTCGCTCGCATGACGTTCTCCAACGTGCGCTGACATCACACACCACACGGTCGCCGTCGCATTTCACCTTCACCACGAGCTCGCAGCCGAACACCACGATCACTGGATAACGGCAACGTCACGTGTGGCGATCGCGAGAATGCCAAACGAAGTAACGAAGAGGCTATAGGTACGGGGCCAAGCGTGCAGGGAACGCCCGACCGGTGCGAGCCCATGTTCCGCATTTTTCGGCAAACGGGAAAAAGCCGGCTGTTATCTCCACTGTCCGTCGCTTGGGTAAACAAATTGAACCGACCTGTAAAGCAAACGACAAACATCATTGGCCCTGGGGCCCGCAATATCTGGCTGAGGGATGTTCTCGGAGGAGCCTGCCCCTCGCGGGAGGGATTCGCGCTTACGTCCTTCACGCGCAATGCTTCGTCCCGTTTAGCGGGTTGGCGGCCGCGTAGACGCACTGGCGGAGACCGGAAGGGCCCAGTAGGGCGCAAGGAACGTGACCGCGTCCGGCGGACGCCGCGCACCATACAAGACGCGTGCCCCGGGGACCGCGTAAGCGCAGGATTAAGCGGCGTCCAGGCACCTCCGAGATGAGTCGGCATTTTTTTTTCCCCCGTGCCCCAGCTAGGAACCGGAGTTCTCTCACCGTCCTGGCGTGAATAGTGCGTAATCGCTTAATCACTGCTAATGCCCGTACGTGACCACACCGGAGGCACGCTCTGGGCGCCGAACAGGCCCGCCATCGATTGGGGAACCCGAGCACGCAACGTTGACTCGCCTTTAAGGGCGCGCGCGCGCGGCCCATTATATCTAAGCCGGCCGAGCGCGCGGGCTTTCGAGACCGAGGCGTGACCGGGACCGCGGTGTTGCCCCGAAGCAGGGGTGAGGAGGGGCCTTGTAAAGGATATTTTGTTAGCTCGACGTGAGGAGGGGGTCGCTTTGAGGGCAGGGGGGGGGGGGGAATCGCAAACTTTCTGCTTCGGTGGTCTGCGCTGCACATTGAAGAGACAGCTATGGCTGAACCACGCGTTCCGCTGTTCGGCCTATCTATTTTGCTTAATGGCGAGCACGGTTTTCTTACAGTGAAAGGAAGCGTGTGCGCCTTAGTTTACCCGGAGCTTCAAGGTGTCGCATAAAACGAACAAAAAAAAGGGAGCCATTAATAGCGAGCCTCGTTGACTGAGGGTATGTGAAATATATATTCACCTAGCTGAATAAAAAAAAATATTACGCGGATTTGGTGAAGGAATGTCAGCAAAGCTATTTCGCGAGCTTACCTGCAAAACGTTGTGGCATGATCACGAACGAAGCGATTCTCTACTGCTGAGCAACCACTTAGCGCTCACTAATGGAGAGAAACAGAAGGGGGAGAGAGTATACCATCAACCTTGTGCAATTCTCTGGCACCTGCTCTTTCCCGTGATTAATAGCGAGCGAGAATTAGAAGTGAGCGAAGTGTAATATTTCGCGCACGCTTCAACTGCGAGTAATTTCTCTACGTTACGCCGCGGCTTCACCAAGGCCATTCATTCTCAAGCATGCGCGTTCCTCGCGCCCCGCGCACAAGGGCTGCAGCAGGCGCGGCTCTCAAGCGTAGCGAGTGTCTGCCGTGCGACGAGTCCGCTTAGCGCATAATTTTTGGCACCGCAATTAGTCTTAGCGCCGGGAACAGCTCACAACGCCTCGAAGGCTAATTGCGAGCGAGAGCCTCTGCACTGAGCACGGCATGACACCCGGGCGGGGAGGCGCTTTCACTTCGCTTTAGAAACGCTTCGTCTTAGACGCTCGGCGGAAGCCTCCTGCACGGCGGATCCGGCTTTCGAACTGAAAGGTAGACTCGTTAGGTCATGTTGAGGAAGAGAATAGAGCACCTTTCCAACCGTGAAATGCCATTCGTTGAGTTTGATACAGTATTACTGGAGGGAAAATGCGGCCTTGCAGTCGATCATCAACCATGACAATTTATGGGAAGGGCGTGGCTATAGTAACTGACAGAGGCGTGCACGTACTCGAGGACTCTTGGATCGCGTTCGCTAAGTTGAGTTTATCTCTACGGCCACTCGTGTGTAGCGTTCGTGCTATGCCAGACACTAACACTGTCTGAAAGCACCTCACTTTGCCTGTTGGACGCGTCTCAAGCATGCGGACGCAGTTGTGTGCACGGAGCTCGCGCTTCCATGCCAAGCGCGCAAGATGATGTCACAAGACGATGTGAAAGCGTGACACTGGGTAAGCGAGAGTGTTCGGTAATCTTAGTACATAACTCGCTAACATTATGAGACGGTATGTACACTTTACGACAAATAACCTTGAGGAGTCAGGCTTTACATGTCTCCAGAGCGTTGCGCTAGAGCATGGCACTTTAAAATAGTTTGTTACGCATACATAGGCATGAAAGCTCGACTATGGTCTCTGAGTGCTGCTTCCTAGTAAGTGGATTCCTGAGAGTCTATTTTTTTCTAGCTGGCTACGCCCGGTCTCCTCTTCGTGTTAGCTGCTTGCACTTGCAGTTTTTTAAGAAAATAAAGATATAGCTTGCACTCGGTGGGAGTGCGTGCGTACAAGCCTCTTCTAGAGCGCGCAAATTCTGTCACCGTTGTATTTATGGGTTTTACATTCGCACCCAACAAAACCGTAGTTAATCAACCGTATTTCATATTTCTTCATATTTCAACTTCATATTTCTACCTCCAGCTTTTGTTTCTTTCCCGGAAGCTTCAGACGAGGTGTCAAAAGGACTTTCTTGTTTATTTTCAACGTCGAGATGAATGCACGGCCTAGAAGAAGTTTGGCCGGTGGTTTTTTTAATAATGCGGGGACGGTGCACTGGTTTCACCTTGCGCTGAGCGAATTAGTTCGAATGGGGAGAGGAAGGTCTTTGAACACTACTGCGTTGTTTAGCAAAAAGCAGTCCGTGGTAGATACTAGACGCTTTTAGCATACCGGAAACGTACTACCGGAGACGTATACCGGTTTACCGGAACCCTCCTGCGCACGCGCAGTGGCTCCCCCTCACCCCAACAATGCCACTGCGCATGCAGAAGAGGGTTCCGGTAAACCGGTATACGTCTCCGGTAGTACGTCTCCGATGTGCTAAAAACGTCTACTTTTAAACATCAGCATACCGTTCGTACGCGTGCATGTAAAGAGTTTTAAGGCGTTTTATAACGCAAACCCGTGTTGGTAAGCATATACGCTGTTGGGAGCAATACATTATGCGCAGCGTGATAGAGGAAAGCTGTACTGCCGCGCTGCGACTGAGTACTTGGTCGGGGTCAGAGGGTATTGATGTGTGTTCCCATGCCTGCCAGGCGTCGGTGTCGCTGCCTTGACGAACGGAGAAGTAAAGCGGAAGTGGTCGGTGGCCTGCCTCGCGGCTCCTTATGGGCACCCAGGGTCGTAATCTGCGACGCGAATCCCCTGCGACGCTGTGCCTCTTTGATGACCACTTCCCGCGGTGCTTGCGCAGCCGACGGCTGCAGTGCGTGTACGTAGCTGTAGAGGTTGATGGCCAGAAGAAATTGCTCCCGGCGGAAGTATGGAGCATTCCGACTTCTACGGCGGTTGGAATATGTCGTGGGAGCAGCGTGACCAGTAACGCCACGCATCAAAATAGAGCACACGAGGAGCTCGTGTGTAGATTCTATACTGAGACAACCAACAACCTTTGTAACAGGGGAGTTTTTTTCCTTAATTTTTGATGTTTCTCGAAATTTAACATCATGGCATGCCGCGATCTCGGGCCCGGGATAATATGCTGTCTAAATTGCCGAGATTGTTTTCCTTATGCAAAGAGAAAAGAAAAAAATAAGGTGTTATCCAAAGCATTCAGTGGTGTTAAGGGATGGTGTTTGTCGTTGTATAACGCACATACACTCACGCACGCCTACACAAGCACAGACAAGGTGTGTGTTACGCAAACTGAGTCGAAGTTTTAAGAAAACAAAAATAAAGCTGTGTTGGCGTTAACCTGGTGCCCTTATTTAGGTGTATACTTCTGACTTTCAACTAACGGACATTTTCTATATTTTTATTGTTTCCTGCAGCAATGACTGACGGAATTTGGACAGAAAATGCAACTCTTCTCCACGCTCTAGAAATGTGTGTAATATTCACACTAGCATTCCGATCTATTCCTCCACCGCATCCGCCTTTTTCCGCACCGAAACGGCGGGAGGAGGAACATGGTCAGGGTTGCGATGTACTGTGCGACGCATTAGAATATAACAAAGCAGGGGAGAGGACTACGTTCTGGTTCCCGCAAGTGCCAGTGCCGCTAGCTCTTATTCTCTCACTGATTTCAGCATATTTGTTCTTTCTGTATTGTCACAGCGAAAACGTGGCCCAGTGCAGCGGCGCGCCTGCGAGAATCACTTTTGATGGATTACATTTTATTCCTCTTTTTGCAATGGTTTGTCACGGGACATTTTCACGACAGCCGAACGTCATGGCTCGGTGAGGAACGAGCAAGTGAAGACACTCAGTTAAAAAAAAAAAAACATCAGATCACGCCGTTGCACTCTGCGGGAAAAAAAAAGATGCGAAGAGAAAACGAGAAATTAAATCTAAAGGAATCGTGCGGATGTGTCAGATCTTTTCTTTTGCAGCTCGTTTTTGGTAAGGCTTCAACATTCCTGCAAAAGAGGCATGTTGGTCGGTGCTCATTAAAGCTGCATTCAGCGACCGATTATGCATGCAGGAATTTTGCTTTTTTAGCCAGTTGTCTTGCTGACAGTACGGGCTGTAATGATAATTTTCCACCGCTGTCTAGTGTAATTGTATTGCTGGGAACTGTTATGGAGCCAACATCTCTTCCGGCACTATCTATGATAGCAGTGCAGTCGATACATCAGCGTGTTGTATATTTTCACACGAAAACTCAAAGCGACAAGGAGAGAAAACAAGACAGTCGAGCAGAAGTAAAACAGTTAAAAATTATTGCATGTGCATTTAAGCTAACCCATCTTCGTGATCTTGGAAGGACGCATGGTTACTGGGTACAGTGCTAGAGAACATCAGCTTTAGAGTTGAAACCGACATATAGGCGCTGCAGTTATGTGGGAAACTAAACGGTAGAGGATAATTGCTAAGTAGACGGCTACAGAAACAGCTATAGCGGAAAACACCTGCAAGGTAAAAATCATAATTAGGATGCATCTGCGGTAAGAGTTATGTATTTAAAGGACTGTAGGTCAGAGGAAGCTGTTCTACGCATTGTGAATATTGACGATGTGGGGTTTAAACGGAGGGTAAACATGTTTTCTCAGCTTAATTAACCGCGGCTCACAGTCCAAACCGTCGACCCAACCCCGTATCACGTGATACCGAGTGTACGACGACCACTGCGTCCCTTGCGCTGTGCGAAGAAAGGAACAACGACACTGGCTGACGCCACAAAGCATTTATTGCTGCTACAACAATAACGCCGGCCAGCAATAAAATACGCTAATGAATCACCAGCAAGATTACGAGCGTGTGTTTGCCCACTGTAGGACAGGGGAGAAATTCCGAAACCGGACGGGGCGAGCTAGCGGGAAACGCTCCCGCGAGGCCTCGCCCCGTTGGCGGAGAGCGGAGCGCCGCGCCGAAACGTCCGCACGCGACGAATTCCCAATGCTGAAGCGAGAGAGAGAGAGCTGTTTCCCCGACGCCCGCAACAGTCTCTGGCTCTAGTGTCGCTGCGACGCAGACACCCTCCTTTGTTAGTTAAGGTAATCAAGGAGGACGCATCGCGGGGGGAAACAAATCCAAGGTGAAAGAGCAGGGCGGGTCCCCATAACGATGATCCGATTTCAGTGGTGCACGTTCAGCTTGCAGATTCGGATGTTCGCAGTGAGAAGGCGGAAATGTGCATGCTGCGCTACGGCACCGTAATTTTAAGCGGCCGCATTGAAGAAAGGTCGCGCAGAAATGATGGGGCAGGTTATTGATTGTCGAATAGCGTCGATTTTCCAGGACGGAAGCTGTTATAGTGAAAATATGTACGAACCGAGGTGAAATCCGAATGGAATTATAGCGTTCTACGTGTGGAGCATTTGGCTGAACCAGTATACGAACTGTCACAGGGTCGAGGCACAAATTAAAGACCGGTTAAAATCTCTGTGCCTCGCAAGGAACAATATTGAAACTGCTTATCAAATTCACCTTGGAAATGAAGTGGGCCGCTGGGCTGTATGGCAAGGAGAGTACTTGATACAGAGTAAAGGATAATTAAATGAAAAAATATGTACTGTAATATTCTCAGAATCGCGAAACTACAGAGGCAAATGCACGGCGCCGAAGGGCGACGAAAACGCACGGATAGCCTCAGAGAGCAGGACCGCAACGGCAATGGGTGAGAAAGAGAGTCGTGTGCGGAGAGCTCTTTCCAGCCAAAATTAAAAGTGAAAGAGGAAACATGGAGTCGGAGCTATGCAAGAACGGTGATCGAAGGTCATGTAAAACGGTGCAACACCACAAAAATGCATGGCGAAATTCGAAAACAGAAAAGGCTATTCGAGAACTCGTACATTCGAGGAGTCATTCGATAGATGTTCAGAGGCGCCGACTTCGTTGCTTCCATGGCAACAGAGAGAGAAGCTTATAAGCTTGCAAACAGGAAGGTAAACCTGAGCCACTTCTGGAGGAATTTGCATGGGGTGGGGGCTGGGAGGGTGGTTGTGGCACGAACTACACGCGTTACCTTGCATTTTCCATGATCTGGATTCATTACCCTTAACGCCAGACCAGGCTACTGCGATACTGGGATTTCGGTGAAGCGAGTTAATAATTTTAGGTATCACTGGTAAAATGACACAATGATCCGCAAATAGATGTATTTCAGAAGGCACAGAGGAAGTTCATTAATGTATATTAGAAGAACAAAAAAGTCGTTCGAGAACTGAATACTCTGAGATTACTTCAGCAGTGAGTGCGATAAAGCGTGAGAAAAAACAAGTTCTAAATGGTGAACAATGAAACAATCGACTTATTTGAACAGGGAATAAGTAATACTGAAATGCGTGCATCCTCAAGCAGTAGTTCATAGCAACCTTACCTAACACTTTTGAACAAAATAAAAAACAATGCGGTCAGAGGCAAACGGTTTGCCTAGTGCACGGTGTAAATTATGTCACAAGAAATTGAGTTTCTGATAATTATTTTTCGCGGAAAACATGCAGTGCCATCTGGAGAACACAGCGCTTGCAGACAAAGGACCAGAACAAGAAGGACACAGACCTTCTTGTTCTGGTCCTTTGTCTGCAAGCGCTGTGTTCTCAAGATGTACCCCAACCAACTCGCCCAGCAACAAACCTTGCTCAAGTGCCATCTGATCAATCAATTGCTCACGAGAAAAGTAGAATTTGAGGATGTGATTTTCTCAAGTCAGTCGTAACATGCGCTGTTTATAGATATGGAGTGATAATTAGCTGGATAAGTTTTGTTTCCATAGCTGTGAAGTGGCACAATCTTTCTCATACTTAATCGCTCAAGAAGAGTGCCTCGGTACAACGACTGTTTAAAGCTATCTGTTCAAGAGCCCTTGAAAAGGTTTCCATAGGATCGGTCTGGATGATTTAGCACAGATGCCAATACACAAACAATGGTTTTTACGTGCATTTTTTTTCTATTTGTTTCATGAAAGAGGCATGCAAACCTGGGAACATTGTTGGCTGATACGTAGTCCCTGTCGCAAATACCGCTATTTGAATGTTCGGTAACTACACAATGCAACCGAAATAACACAGTGGTTTGACAGCATTGATATTCGGTGATGTCTGCTTCTGGGTGTTCTGGAGTAATGGCATTATAGCTCAGGTTGGAAAAACCGCACGATTATTCTCTTCGGCACACTATCGGCGGAGCAATATTTTGCCGGTTCTACTTTGGCTTCTGAGCAAAGCAACAAACTTTAGCGTATTATAAGATCAAAACACGTTCTGGATAAAAAAAAATAAACGGGAGCTGTTTTCTGCTTTGCTGCATCATCAAACTAGGCGCTGTCATGCGCAAGCGATATGGAGAGCTCCAAATTTAGACGCATGCTGTCGGCTTCTAGATGACACCACTGCGATCTTCCTTGCCCTGTGCAACGTCTACAGCCAATTCTGAAATGAAACTTTTTCCTTTAATACGTTCGTGGAACTAGAGACTGAAAAAAATTGTCCTTTACCAATGTGAAAATTTATTATCGTACTTCAGGTCTCTCTGCGCTTAAAGGTTCTCACATCCGTGAAGTCACAGAATTTATAAGTTTCAGTGAATGCCTCCAGTAAGAGCGTTTTTTAGAGCGGTTTTTCTTTGCTAAGGTTTTCAACAGCTTGCGTTTTTTCAAGGATGCGTAAAGTAGTTCACGGGTCATTAGACTGATAACGTGCCGAGGGGATGAAGCAAAATGATCTGCCCTCGGCAGACCTCTGTCTGCGCATGCACCCGAGTCCTGCCCCCAATTTTTTTTTTCACGCATGGCTGAGATTTTAGTTTTTTCTGCACAATACTATGCAATTATGCTCCAAGAATCGGCATAAGATGCGATAATGAGGTTCCCAAAAGTGTAAAACCTTGTTCAGATCATAAATAATGGACTGTTACCAAACTTTCTCAATATTCATATACACGCACGCACACAAAACAAAGAAACGCGCACATGCCCTCAGAATGAAGACAAAAGTCACAGTAAAAGCTTATAGAACGCAGCTATGTCAAGACATTCATTTCCGCATTGAACCACAGTCAAAGGTAGCGTTTAAGACGCGAATGCTGAAGCAATTGTGTGCTACGCAGGACTGCATAATGCCGTTGAGGCAAGTACCTTTAAACAAGAGATAGCAAACTGGAAGGCAATAAAGAGCAGCATTAGTTTAATTGTGAGAGAATGAGCCGGTCTAACGTATCATTTGGTTCTTACCAGGGAGCAAAGGGTCGGCATGAGAGCGAAGGCAAATCGGTGTCCTCTTTTTGTTTTGTAAAAGAATATGATAAAGATATGATGTTAGCCAGCGTCATGTTTTCCAGATAACATTGCTATAGCTGCGGCCTTTACCCGCATCGCGATGAATAAAGTTTTTCCAAGCAACGTGAAAATTTCGGTTGAGCTCTTCATACTAATTACCGATGTACTTCTCTCATAAGAAATGCCTAAAAGCTTTAATTGAAGCTTACAGCAATCTCTATCTTGCACTGGGCGGCTTCCAACAATTTGTGTGCAATTTGCTGTGCACCATGCACATTTATATACAACAACAACAACAACAACAACAACAACAACAACAACAACAACAAACAACAACAACAACAACAACAACAACAACAACAACAACAACAACAACAACAACAACAACAACAACAACAACAACAACAACAACAACAACAACAACAACAACAACAACAACAACACACAACAACAACAACAACAACAACAACAACCACACAACAACAACAACAACAACACACTGCATCTTCAGGCTTAAGGCAGTGAATAAACTGCGAGAGAGTATAACAAAACTCAGCAATCGCTCAATTCACCACTAACATAGGATGAGCACTTAAGTCATTTACCTCAGCAATGCAAAGGAAACTTGGCCTCCGCCACAAACTTAGGAAGACACCAAGGTGCCCTCAACCTCATGTGTGCCCCTCAATCATTCCATACAGCCTTTATTATGTAGGTATTGGTTGTGGTTCTTGTGCATCAAAAGTTATAGCTTAAATAAAAAAAAACATGACGAGCCAGGCTGTCAGATTTGTTTACAATAAATACAAATGATTGAACCTTTGTGTCGTGTAGGGTGTTGGCTGCCGGGGCCATAATCTTCAAGGATTCTTATTCCGTTTTATTATCTTTGTGTGTGTGATTTGGTTATACCAGCTTTTGACATCAGAGGCAGTGAAAGACACTGCAAGTTCAATATCATTTCTGACATAGCAGGCGACAGCTGCTAGCAATAAATGAGCAAAGAATGAGTCGTTGCAAGATACGGCCCATGGCACCTTTCTTCCTCACTTTCTAAGGAACACAAAATTGAGGGGTTTTTCTTTTAGCTCGTCATCCATCATTAATCAGAAAAAGAAGTAACGAGCACTGACATACTTTGCTACTTCGCTGCGCAATAACTCACGTAACAGTTCCCGAATGTTTGAACTCTGAAAACCGGAATCAGTAGCCGGACCACTTTTTTCCTTTCTTCTTTCATTCCCTCCTTTATCCCTTCCCTTACGGCGCGGTTCAGGTGTCCAGCGATATATGAGACAGATACTGCGCCATTTCCTTTCCCCAAAAACCAATTATTATTATTATTAGCCGGAGCATGTAACACACTTCTGCGTTCACAAGAGTGAAATGCACATGCGAATTTTTGGTCGATATAGTTGTATCCGCGCATTCCCTTATCGTTGGAATTGCATGGATCTGTGCGCGCGTTCAGTACAACGCCGGTGAGCGCTCGATGGGACGCTGAACTTTTGGTGCAGCGCTGGCGTTTGATGCAACGCTCTGCTTCTCCTCCGGTGCTGTGCAGGTCGCAGTGAGTGTGCGTGCGGCACTGGCTGACGAAGTGTCAGCAAAGTGTGTGTGTGCCTGCTGCACCTGTCTGCCGTCCTGTCGGACGTCCCCAGAACGCAACAGATGTTTTGTTACTTCCGCTGAGTTCGGGCTCACAATATTCATTGTGACGTTTTGCGTTTTCTGCCGCAAAAACCTACCAGGATTGACTGTAAATCGACTTCGTGGCTTCGTGCCAGCTGTTTATTGTCCTGACAGGAATCGTTATTAGAATCGTATCGGCTGTCGTCTTCCTTTCACGCTTTATCTTGTCCGCTGTAGTCTGCTACTGAATAAAAAAGAAATGCCCGAAGGCTTTCTTCTCGCCCGATAATCGTGCGATATGGAAAGCTTCCAATTGCATCTTACTTTTTCTACGGTGAAACTTTTTGCTGGGGCTAATTGGCGCTCATTCTCTTGGGTAACAACTTAGCGCAACAGAAAAACGTTCACAAGTGAAGCACGCAAAACAACGCGCTATTGACAACTCATTATTTTATTTAAATGCACAGAGAGTATGCACACGGGTACTCACAATGATTATTAGTTGCAGAAAGCATCAGAGACATGCAACTGACGGCTGCAACTGAGGCCCTTCTTCAAAAATAAAAGGCGAGAAGAGCAAGCATACAAGACTCGTTGATATGAAGAGAGTTAGGCCGGGAGTTGTTCCCTACTGTCACCGTGTAACTCACAGTATGAAAAAGATAGCCCCTAAGTACAAGGTTCCAGTTGTTCTTTTCTGCACACTGTAAGCTCGCCGCTTTATGCACTCGTACTGATACAGAAAGATGAAGGATCAGACTTGCGGATCAAAACTTCCCGGAAGTATGTACAATGTTAACAATAAGGTAAAGTTTACATAGATCAAACTGTAAAAGGGGCGCTTTTTAAATTAAGATTTGAGGAAACATGAGTCCTAAATCAAGAACGGCACGGGTTCGAATCTGCTGCTACACTCTAAAGTTGAGACGACCACTCGTGCGCGCCCCTTCTTGAGGAAGCTATTGTTTCAGATACAAGCCGCGACAACCGTGTTGCCTGCGAGCGGAAAGAAGCTTTCTTGGTCAGAAAAAAGGGCTTGAAAAGTGTTACTGATGCCGATCAGTCTTCCTTTATATGACTTAATAAGTTTTTTAGAAGCATTTTCCTGCGTTGAAGATCGCGTGTACATGGCTTGCAATCTGCATAGGTTTTAACGGTTGGATGCACGCAGCCATCTTCGAATGTTTAATGCACTGTTCGATTATTTTTTTTATATCCGCTTTCAACAGATCTTCTCTTAGCTTTCTGTCTTCCAACCCTCATCCGGACAAACATGTTTGTTTGGCCCTTCCCACCACGTGTCATATTGCTTTTCACTACCTTTTAAAGCTTCATAGTTTGCTTTGCTCACATTTATCCTGTCTCCTTGTGAAACGTGTTTATTTTTACCGCTTTTATGCCCCCTACACCTTACCGATGTTTTTGCAGCTCATAAGCGTTCTGACTGCCTGAAAAGAACCATTTGTCAATATCGCGCCGTCCTGTGTGTCTCTCTTGCTAACATTTTTTATATTGCTCAAAGTTATTACCCTAGAGAGTTTTTCTACGATGTGTTGCTATTTGCGCTTGTCTATTGGTTTTCGAAACAATTCCTTTTGTATTGTTAGCAACAAAAGACCGGAAGAAGACATCTCAAAGCGAATATTGTGCAGCTGTTAACTATATCCTTTTTAGGAAAATATACCGACGCCTACACTCAAGTAATAAAAGAAAAGAACCGAGACCGTTCTTGCCCTCTTGCAGCCTTAATTTGTTTTGTCATGGCTTCATTTGGGGTCATTTAACAGCTCCAGTGGTACGGTATCTTTGCCTTGCTCGGACGCTAAGTAGGCAACGCGAATTGTAAGTTATGCACTCCTTAGCGGCACTCTTTAGCGGCTTCCTCTACACTTCGCCCAGGACAGCGAGGGAGAAAGTTTAGTCAAGAGCCGCGGCGAGAAGAGAAGAAAGCTCCGCACGTAGATAACCTTTCAATGAGCCTTCAAGATTCAACGTAAAGCTAATTTTGAGCCGCCCCGCCGTCTTTTTTGTAGCTGAACCTATCCTCCTTAAGCAAAGTCTGCCGTAAACTGTGTACATTAGCCCCGTTAGGCAGCTCTCCCATCACCCAGCCGGCCTAATGACCTCGCTTCGTCAACGGACGCCTACGAGGCTGACACGTCCACCTCCGTAAACGCTTCGTTATTTACGTTCTCTCGCCCCGCTTCTACGTGGCGACCCAAATCGACTGCCTCGCGCATGTAAACGCAGCATTCGGTTGGAATAAGCCACACGCAAACACACGAACACACCCGGGCGCGCACACACCGCGCTCTTCGTGTCGAGCCGTTTTCGCTCCGCAGTGTATTTATTCATGGCATCGACTATTTATTTCGCTCGTTCGCGTTTTGTGTACACGCGCCAACTTTTGTTTTGCGCGCTTCCAAATTTGAGAGGGGCCCGCGCGTAATGGAAACTTTTTCGGCGGCGCCGAGCGAGAGTCTCGACGAGGCTCCAATTAGGGCAGATGTTTGTTTTGAGCGACCGGGGCCGGCTCGCTTCCTGGCCGGCTCCTTTCGCCCCTTGTTTCCGCTGTAACGACAGCATGGGACAACTAAATTGCGCTTGTTCGTTGGAGCCAGTCAGCGGCGCGTAGTCGTTGTCACGTTCCCGCCACTGCCCACCCGCCGTCACTTTATAGATTGCGTCCCGCCGCCTGCTGCCGCGAAAGTCGTCACGGAGGCCAAGCGCCGCGAGGGTGAGAACGCAAGAAAATTAAAAGAGGAGCGCGAAAGAAAAAAAAAACCCAAAAAACAAAACGACCGACGAGGTATACGGCGTAGATTTTGCGATGGATAAGGGGAGTAAGCTCCTCTCAAACGCTGCGCGCCCCTGAAAGTGGCAGTGTAATTATGTAAAAAGAAACGTCAGACAACTCTAACGATGCCTACGTGACCGAACAGTTGGGAGGAAGATGACGCGCTTATGGCCTTTCTCGCTACCCATTGCGCGCATGCGACTTCCGTAATGCGGAGTAGGCGCGGTGCAGCGACGGCGCTCCGGTCTGGGAGCACGGCTGTTGGTGGTGCAGATCGAGGCCCCCGATGCGTCATACGCCACGCTTCCCCTCTGGGCCACCATATATCATTGCTCTATCCCCAATTTATTTCCTTTTCTAATATTTCTGCGCCGAGCTGCCGCATGACTGAAGCCGCGGCAGGTTTCGGTTGGCTTTCGTGTTTTTCGAGGACGGCTCGACTGACGCCGAAAGGAATCGGAGTTCTAGGAAAAGCGCGCTTAGTGGCGCTCATGCATTTCACTGCGGTTTTTAAGTCTCATTAGACTAACACCGTGTTTACAAGCATGGGAGGCGCTCTCGGAAGCCAGAGGCCTGCCGGAGGTGGCCGGGGCTATCGTTTGCGCCGTCGGGTGTACCGGTTCGCTTTCGTTCGCTTATCGGGACTTTTCATGCAGAATTGTCTCGGCTGTCTAGTTTGTACGATCGTGTTAGTGTGAAAATGGAGCGCACGCAGCGGCACGTTGAATTCCACGAGAAGATTTTGCAATTCGCAAAAACACCCAGGTGCTAGAAATCCTGTTAAGCTTATGTCCGGCTTCGCAGCGGATATTTATCGTTACGCTTAAGAGCATAGCTTCAAAATAACGTTGAATACATTTTTGCACTCTTGTTCAAAGCAATTGCCAACTAGTAACGACCGTCCGCCCCCATGGCTACACTGCGAAACGGCAAAAAAATGGCTGGCTGTAGGTTAGCATTTCTGAGTTCAAAATATCGTGTGAAAGCACTGCTTTTTGCAGGTGGACACCACTGCCATGTATCCAAAAGCGCAATTGAGGTGTCCGCTGGCGCCCCGCCGGCGGTGGCTCAGTGGTTAGGGCGCTCGACTACTGATCCGGAGTTCCCGGCTTCGAACCCGACCGCGGCGGCTGCGTTTTTATGGAGGAAAAACGCTAAGGCGCCCGTGTGCTGTGCGATGTCAGTGCACGTTAAAGATCCCCAGGTGGTCGAAATTATTCCGGAGCCCTCCACTACGGCACCTCTTTCTTCCTTTCTTCTTTCACTCTCTCCTTTATCCCATCCATTACGGCGCTGTTCAGGTGTCCAACGATATATGAGACAGATACTGCGCCATTTCCTTTCCCCAAAAACCAATTATTATTATTATTTATGTCCGCTGAACCAGGGAGCCAGTTAGGCGCCTTTCCTTTCCTCAACATCAACGGAATCTAAGCCTTCCGCTGGGTTTGAGAAAAGGAAAGGCGCATGACTTCCTCAATATGTGGATAAACGCAACCGCCCACTCAATGCGATTGAGGTGTCCACTCTTGGCGTCTTTTCTTGGTTTCTCGTGACCAGGCATAAGACAGACACGCACCGCTGAAACCCGGGGAGTGCGGCTAGAAGTGATTTCGTACTAAAATATTTCATAATCTTTTATTAATTTGTGTTTCTCTGTGTCGGGCTCCCGACCGGTACCCCCAGTCGGCGTTAAATCCCACGCGCGCGTATCGCGCTATTTCGAAAATACATCGGCTTGAAATTACGTTTCACGTTTTCACAATGTGTTCCAGGATTTACTCGGCTTTTCTTCACTAAGAGAAGACCTCGTAGGTGCGTTGTGAAATCATAAAACTGTTTTGAAAACTTTTGTTTACATAAATTCCTATGGGGCGCAACCCCCAATTTTACCAGCAGCGGACGACAGCAGCGCTGTCGCATCTTACGTCACGAATCGGTGTAGGTATATTGGCTAAAACAGGCGCAATTTTTTTTTGTGTGTGTGGTCTTAGATGGCAAGCGTGCTCGCAACTGATGCTTAGTATCAGCATTCCCCATTTGGAGACCTAGTACTAATGACAGGAAATGTAGGGGGAAAATGACGTATTTCAATAAAGTATGTCGACATGAAGATGTGCCGAAGAGGAGATTTAGTTCCACTTAATCACTGAGTTCGTATCGCTATATCGGTTCCGGCTTATCAGCAATAAAACAGTAGGCAAAGTATGAAAGTCAGAGCCAGTCTATCTTGTCAAGCTTAAAAAGTTCGGGGATACCTTGATGCTGTAATCTGTACCATCCTAAGGAGAATAAATACAAAATTGTAGGACGCTTATGCTTCGCCTTTAAGAGTGGAATGTGACATCGTGTTACAGCGCTGCCAGGGACTCTACGGAACGCCATCGCCTTGCGCGTTGGAGAAATCACTCGCAGTCTCTACGAGGCCTCTGAAAGCAACACAGACGCTGCTCGACACTAGCACTCGTATACGGCTGCGGTTCCATCACACCTGTTCAGAAACGAACGTCACTACTCCAACGCAGAAAGGTCGCCTACGCGCGCACCATCTGCCGGGCCAGCGCCGTGCACGGCGAAGAGCATTTCATTTCAGTGGGTGCCACACGATGGCGCTACGACTACACGCCAAGCACGGAGGAAATTTACCGGAAACACACGGTACTCTCTTAATTCCGTCATCTCTAATTTAGATGCTCATAATTACTCATGTACGTCTCAGTACAGATCTCGAAGATACGTTTCTAAGGAGCCCGTGCATTCACTAGACGCGCCTTTGTTCATGCTCAAACGTCGTCGCGAAGTGGAAGCGTCCCCGTCCCTGGTTCAATTCCCGGCATAGACCCCGGTTTTTTTGTTCATCGAGTGTGCGCGCCCTCTGATTTTTATGCAGTCCTCGAATATTTCCGATGCGCGGTGCCGACAAGTACAACTACTACTACTACGACGCCGACGGGTTCTCAACCGAACGAACCGTATACGCTGTCGCGTAAAGCAGATTTCCCATAGCCGGTCTACTGAGCAAAACGCTGCCAGCGGTCGGTTGCACCAGCTATCCGGAAGCGCAGCGTCGTGCTGATGGCCCCGTTTATGCACCCGTCGCTCGTGCCCCGCTATTTAACATTACAATCGCATAGTTCCTGCAGTTCCTTTTGGAGTTCCTTTCCTGTGGCCGTCACCTGTGCAAGCATCACCGTCTTGCAGGGCAAGAGAAAGAAGGGAAAGAGAGAACACAAAAAAGAAATAAAGAAATAATTAAAAATGAGCAGATAGGAAGGAACACGGAAGAAAGAAACAATAGCCGACACCGCCGAACGGAGGTTCTGGGCTGTCGACATTTTTCGAGTCAAATGGACTTGTAAGGAAATTCCTCACTTCTGCAGTCTCCGCCGTACATATATGTATACGTTCGAGCGAGAACCCGTAAGCTCAGCGGATCTTTTTAACATGTGGGCCAGTGCTGACCGAGTTATTTTCTGCGTGGTGATCGTTAAGACGAACTAAAATCCCATACATCATCAGAGATGATTTCAGGTTGTTGTTGCTTCTCTGGAGGGGCAATTTCACGCTAATGAGGACGGAGTGCTTCGCTTGCACGTAGGGTTTTCCATAGAGGCAGTATACATACAGTACTTTACAAATACTTGCAACACAGGGGCAGCGAGTCCGCTGAACAAGACTTGGACAGTCCGGGAGACCCACCTCCTAACAGGACGTCGCTTTAGCCTGAGCAGTCTATAGCCTTCGCTAGGTTCCGCCGAGCGCGTCCGTCGGCGATACGCGGGCGCCTGGCACCTGACAGCGCACATTGTCTTACGTTGCGAATGAGTTTCAAGGTAACTAATGGGTGATGGAGGGGCAAGCGTAGAGGGAAAAGATACTGCGTTACTTTTGCGGCCACATTTGCGTTGCCCCGGAGAAGCGGGCATGCGGCGGCTCCTGAATTCTCTGTATACAGACAGTACGCGCATACTCGAACTAGCCCTTACCCAAGAAATTTGCCCATAGATATTAAAGTTCTCAAAATATTTAATATGCGTGTCCAGGTCCATCTTGTCTCCATGAAAGGCGCCTTTATTAAGAACATCTGCATTTCACGCGCTGTAATGCTTTTTTTTTGACACGTCGTGGTAAAGAGCGTTACCATGGGTGGGCGTGTTTTGGGGTGTCTTAGGATAGCAACAGTCTAGTGAACTAGCCTTGGCCGCATTGGCGCAACTAACGCCAAAGGCGGCCTCCTCAGGTCTATATTGGGAAGCATCGTGACAAAAACAATGTGACATGAAAAATGACAAACGTGACAAAAACAAAAACACGACGAAAACATCTTTGAAGCTCCATGACAAAAGCATATTCAAATCTATTCTAACTTGTCCGGTCCCTTGGCTGCTGAACGCGGCACTGCTGCTCTTCGAGTTGGACAGCGCGCTTGGCTGCTTCCCGGTTACATTTCTACTACTTTCAACGCTCTCTGTGCACAAATACTTAAATGCCTTATAGTTGCCCATCGGTTTTTGTCCATCTTCCTGAGCCGTACTTCGTACATGGTTTTACTCTGCGCTTCCCGGGCTTCAAATCATAACCCCTGCATTGCCTCATTCGTGGTTTTGCAGCAAGAACGCAATGCCAACCTCCCCGCAGATGTCTGGTACAAGCGCACTCGTACTGGCGCCATCTCTTACGCGCCCGCTGATTTAGTCGTGAGCAAGTGCAATACCGGGTGTCTCAGGGAAGACTTCAAATAAGGTTCAGAAATAGGGTTTTTGAGGTAAAAATATGGCTTTCGTGGCACGGTATTGCCAGGCTGGCGGACACCATAAAACCGGCAAATCATGTTAACTAGTAAGCTGGTTTACTAATTTCCAATAATTAACTTTTATTTAAGTTAGAGTTAGGCGCCTGGTTTCAATTAGAGACTTGTAGCCGGTCGTTAGTTGTTGTCAGTGGCTATTCATTAATAAAAATATCAATTCAAGGAAAATATGTTGCTGGCCGCGGCATCTGCCGTCGAGGCCTGAAGCACCTGAGCAGCGGCCAGCGGGAATAAAGGGACAGGGAGAGGGAAACAAGGGGGGGGGGGGAGATAGTAAGAAAGGGTAGGGGTAGGAGCGCAATATACACGATGTACAAATACAGGGTATGGAATATCGTTTGTAACCCCCATACCAGTTTTTAGAATTTCGAAAACGCGATTACCACCGGCGCTTTGGTTCGACAAAATTTGGCTATTTCGACTAGTTACGTGCACTGGAGGGGTTGCTGTGCCTATATGCTCTTCGAATCCGCATGTATTTTGACACGATGTAGCGAAAATGTGTTGCTACGTCACTCCATGCATGCACTTTCCAGAAGCGCTTGCCTCTCCTTTCAAGGCGAGCGCTTATGACGGACGCATCTGGCAAAAGTTTCATCGGCATTCCATGCATGCAGTATTATCTTTCGTCTTTCGGGTGGTCGCCTTCTTTCCTTAGAAAAGGGGGGCAGGGGGTGTCGCGGAGGCCTGGAGGCACTCGTCACTCTCCGCTCCTGCAAAAAGCGGCGGTTTTCGACTCTGGGGCCGAGTTCACAGCGCTTCCTCGTTCGCTGTAACCGAACTGTGCGGACACGCTTGTTCGTTGTATCTGACATGCAGTGCCATTGCCCCAGTACCTATTTTGACCGTATTACCGCCCTCACTCGTGGGCTCCACTCTACTGGAAATTTGGAGACAGATTATTTTGCACCGGCGCGATGTTTCGTTCCTCGAATACCGACTTCATTAAGCTTCATCGAAAGCACACGGGGAGCACTGTTGCTTAACCCGTGCTTTGCGCCAGGCTTCGGAGCTGGCGAGAGGTGTTGCGCTTTTTCCCCGACTCATTTCAGGGCAAAAAAAATAATAATAAACGGTGCGGAAACGGGCGACTTGTTGTTTGCGCGCCTCCGAGCAGCGTGCTAAGTCCTTTTTTATTAGATGGCGCGAGACCTAAGTCTTCTTTTCCTTCCCCTCTAAAATACCCTCACGCAAGTAGAGATTAAGGAAGGAAACAGCACGTGTATGAACCCTGTCTGAGGAAAGGCCCCACACACCGTCAGAAAGTCTCGTCAATAACACAGCGACGCGTCTTTCTACTTCAGACCGCCGTTCCCCAAGAAAGCGGATTTAGTGACCTCTGGCCCTTTTACAAGAACGCCTATTTTCAGACTTAGGTGAGTGGACCTAATTTTGCAGGAAATAACCCTCCCCAGAGCCTTTTAGCCGATTTGCTGTTAATGTAGACAAATATCAACAAGAAAATGAAAACACACGCTTGTACTTGACCTGGACAGGATTTTATCCAGCATTGTGTCCTGTCAACATACGTATTTTTGCTCTCATGTATTTGATATGGAAGAAAAGAATGCAAGTGCGGCGAGCAGTTTTACACCTGCTTCGTCTTCCTCTTCGAGCCGGAGTTTGTTACGAGCGCTAAGTTTGCGCCCACGCTCACCACCCTCTTTCCGTCAGGTGTGTCTACTTTCGTATGAACCTAGGAGAGCTATATCTAATGTTCTCCAGAGGAATGGATGTTTTGCTTCCTCGCTGTGCAGCTATTTCTGACACCCGCGCAGCAGCTTTCATTTCTTTTTGTTATAATGTCACCGTGTCGAATGATCGAAGACTGTCCTTGTCCTTCTATCTCTTTTGACGCAGAGACAAGCTGGGCAAAGTTGTGCTTTGTGCACAATGTAAACAAGAAACAGAAGCGAGTCTAAGAGGTGTACGCATTGTCTGAAGTGCGGAAGGATAAAAACAACAGAATTAAGAAGACATGCGAACAATGAAGGCGAAAAGCCGGGCACCTGAACTTAACAGCAGAAACGATATATTTTTGTTTGCCTTCCCCTTGAGCAAGTTTTGTGCGAACCGTGCCTTCTTGACTGCGCCCCAGTGTGCACGTAGCCTCCGAAAGAGGCGCTTGGACGTGAAGATGTATGGTGTTTTTTTTAATTATCTCTTCTCTTCAAAAGTTGAACGCATAATGCCGCGCGGCTGTGATATGTGGAAAAGAAAAGACAAACATCCTTCATTACACAGAGCGCCGCAGTTAAACGATAAAGATTGGAATAACGAGAGTTTCTGTATTAAGTATGTGAACATATTTCCACCATTTCTGTTCGCCCAAACCAGATCATTCATGGAAGTACTTGATGCTGTTGCAAAAAACAAAAAAACGTGGACTTGCGGCCGACAGTTGGTATTCTCGCGCGTAAATTGTACTCGCACATTCAGCGCCGAATTCACTGCGGGAAAGCGAACGTCTGCCCTCTGCAACGCGAAAATGTCGTTTCACTTCGTGCCCGCATTGGACGAGGTAGGCTGAAGACGAGGACAGCGTTTGAGCCCGCCTAGGAAGGATTATGTGGAGCGAAGCTCCGAGGCCGGACTTCGCTCCGAAGGCCGCTGGTCGCGGCGCAAAGTCGCAACCAGTGACACAATTATACGCTATCCTGCAGAATGGCGCAGAGCAAGTAGTCTCAGCCACGGGCAGTGGGAGGAGGAGCGATGTCTGCAGGGAGCCCCTTAACGAGCTGGGCGGCGCGGTCTATGGAGAGATTCCTTCCCTGCAGTGACCTCTCGCCGTAACGACCGCGAGTAAGAGATTGATTTCGAGTGAAGATGGCGGCGAGGTTTTATGCTTGAGCAGCCCGCTTGGTTCCAACTCCCACGAGCTCCCGACGACGGCAGAGCGTGCGCTTTAGGCCGGATTACTCAGACGCCCACCGGGTTCTAGCGTGAAAGGTGAGACGGTCAAAGCTCACGACCTATGCTGGAAACGCGTGGGCGGGAGCGCCTGCGTCCCGCCCTTTTCCGAGGTCAGCATGGCTGTTTTGGCCGATAGGCCCACGCGGAGCATGATACACCACAGGGAGGAGCTGGTGGTGCTAAAAAAACAAACACGTCCTGTTCTTACGAGCCGTGCCTGTAGCTGTTTTAAAATTGGAGCCATGGTCCATAGAGTTTGTGATGGGTCGTGCCTCTAGTTTTCCGAGTCGTAACAGTTTCAAGAACATTGCCTGCCTGCAATTTTAAAAACGACACTACACACCGAGCTAACATTTTGAAACCCATAACTGTCATCCTGCTTTCCAAAGCATACATGAAACGCAAGAACGACAGGGCTAATAATAATAATCATTGTTTTTTTTTGGGGGGGGGGGAAGGAAGTGCCGCAGTATCTGTCTCATATATCGTTGGACACCTGAACCGTGCCGTAAGGGAAGGGATAAAGGAAGGAGTGAAAGAGGAAAGGACGAGATAGGTGCCGTAGTGGAGGGCTCCGGAATAATTTCCACCACCTGGGGATCTTTAACCCGCACTGACAACGCACAGCACACGGGCGCCTTACCGTTTTTCCTCCATAAAAACGCAGCCGCCGCGGTCGGGTTCGAACGACAGGGCTAAGCCCGGAACGGGGCTCCAGGGCTTAGAAGAGCCACAGGCGCACGATCGGCCGGCATCGACACGCGCCTCCGTGTTGCTTTCCATGTTGTTCGAACCTGCACGCAACATGCGTGGTGTATGCGCACATTAATGGCTGGACGTTATTACAACTGATGAATTTCAGGTGCCCATTCGAAGTTCTTTAGTTCTGCCACGCACATTGTTTGCCGGAAAACTTTGTGCTGGCTCAGAGCTCCAGTTTTCGCGCATCTACGAGCAACGCTTCCGTGAGGAAGCATGCGAACTCTAGCAGAACGAGCAGGGCGGTCCAGTAGCGCAACGCAGACTGCAGCGCGGCCACATCACCTGCTTCAGCCCAGCGTACGGGCGCTATAGCATTCTTTCGCTCGTAGTTCCTGGGCGCTGAATATCCCGCCGTCACACTATAAAGCAAAATGCGAAAATGTACGTTTGTTTAATTAGAGTCGCAATTTTATTTCTCCCTCTGCGAAAAAGCGCACTTAATATTTGGCAGTTTAAGGCCTATTTGTTAAAAGCACCGTCCGACTTGCAATATGGTCACGCTGTTTGTCTCACAAATTATGCCGGACAAAATACTCGGCCAGCAGATACCTCCACGCCTTAATCTGAGTCTGTCACTTGCCTCGAAATTAGCAGCGCACCGGGAAGAGCTGTGTCCCCGCCTCTGCGGCCCCAAATACCGGAGGTCGCGAGTTTCTTGGCTATACTTGGTGTGAATGCGAGAAGTCAGACGACCCGACTTATCACACTAAATCAGCCTCCGGCGCACCCCTCTTATTTTACGGCTTGTCGGCTCCATGTGGAAACACTGCGCGCATAGCTAGGTGAGGCGAAGGTCTTCCGCCTGATTGTATTCACTCCTTGGAAAGGATGCATTGCATAGCGCGCTTTACATGGTGCGATAGCTTACAGCAAATGGGCTTCAAGCACTGGAAACTCTAAATCTTGCTCTTAGTATTCTTGCCTTTTTGGCAAAACTTGACTTAGAGCAGAAGAGTACAGTTTACACATCACTGACTCAAAAGGGGGGGGGGGGTGAGTAGTACACGAAGGTTGTCTTTGCAGGCAGACAGGCACAAAGCGAGAGAGTAATTGTCGCCGCCAATCTGCTAATTAAGTAAAATCCTTTGTCCCAGATTTTAGTCTCGTCCCTTGGCGAGCATATTTATGTTAGGAGCGTTAAGGTGGTCGTACTCCTAAACAATTCAGTTTGGCATAATTATGGACGCGCGACTGAGGGGCATCCAAGTTTCCTCCCAAATCCGCAAATTTATGTGTGAAACAAGTGACGAGCGTGGAGAACGTTCTGCCTGCTGTGACGCAGCTTGTGGGAATAACTGCGTCCCACTGTGGAGGGCTTCTGCGCTGAGGCTCATCGCCTTGCGTGCGTAATTACGCTGTCTGAGTTGCAAGTCTGGAGGCGAACATCTCGGGGACATGAGTGCGCTGCGAGAATTCCACCGAACGGAATAGTCTAGGAATGCGACCGCCTTTAGGCTTCCGATGTAAACATGCACGTCCTCTAACTGGGGTGACTAAAACGTTCGCTCATTGAATTTAGTTACTTCTAAAGGTGGTTGAGTGCGATAGTTGCCTTTTCACCTTTTGATAGCGTGGTAGCGTAGCCTGCATCAAAAAACGTCTTTCATTGATTACTAATTGTTTGTTCTTAAAAGCAAAGGTCAGCCTAATTTAGAACAGCTTGTAGAAAATAACAAAAAGCGTTCAATTCATTTGAAACATCAGCGGTTACGCATGCATTACGCAACCAGGGCGTGGAGGAATCCCATATAAACATGTTTGAAAATATCTGCAAGGACTGCTCTCTCACTCTCTCTCACTCGTTCGCTCCTGCTGAGAAAATGCCGGTCAGAAACCGTACCAGGCCGAGCGGCGTTGCGAAAACTTTTCGCGGTTGTTGTCTGTAGGCTTACAAGAAGTATCCAGAGGGTTGAATTTGGAATAATTGCTATTGTGTACTAATGAATGACATCTTAGCAACCAACGATTTGCTGAGGACATTGCCCTGCTAAGTAATTCACGGTATGAATTTGGAGACCCAATTGGCCCAGGAGCAACGGTAGGCTCAAAAGCAATATGAATAAAACTAAACCAATATCGAACAGTATGGGCAGGTAGCAACCGTTAACGTTAGGTGCAAGCATGGTACGTGGCATGTTACATAGGGTCTAACATCTCGAAGCGACACATAGGCTATTTAAGAGACGCCGTATTGGAGGGCTCCGGATTAATTAAGACCACCTGGGGTTCTTTAACTTGCATTGACATCACACAGCACACGGGCGTTTTTACGTTTCGTCTCCAGCGAAATGCGGCCGCTGAGGCCGGGATTCGACCCCGCGACTTTGGAATCAGTAGCAGAACGCGATAGCCATTGAGCCACCGCGGCGGGTCGCGTTTGGTATACTGAGGCATTAGAAGTAGTAATGGAGTAAACCTAGGCAGAGTAGTGAGTGCAGACACGAACCATGAGAAAGAAATTGTCACAAGAATAAGAGCGGGTTTACGAGCTTTCTGCAGGTGCTCTCAAACTACGAACAACAGCTTATCCTTGAAAAGGTAAGTCGAAAGACGCGGGTTCGATCCCGGCCGCGACGGTCGAATTTCAATGGAGGCGAAATTCTAGAGGCCCGTGTACTGTGTGATGTCAGTGCACGTTAAAGAACCCCTGGTGGTAGAAATATCCGGAGCCCTTCACTACGGCGTCCCTCATAGCCTGAGTCGTTTTGGGACGTTAAAACCAGTAAACCAAACCGAAAAGGTAAGTATAATGGACTTTTCATCTAATATTTTCCAGTTTTAAAAGTAGGCTTTTTGAGTTAGAAGACCGCTTTTTTCGGCATAGCATTGTCAGTGCTGTAGTACATCAGAATACAGCTAAGATGTGCTAACTAGCAGGCTGCTTAATTAATATTGAATAGTTAACTTTTTAACTATTACTGTTAGGCTGCTAAATTAGGGAGAGGCGTGTAGCCCTGCGTAAGTAATATCCATATAAGTTTTTAGAATTTCGAAAACGCGGTTATCCTCGGCGCTGTGGCCCAACAAATTTTGTCTACATCGCGCCAGAATACATGCGCTTTCGAGAAGTTCGCAGGCAAAACAACCCCTCCAGTGCGCGTAACTCGTCAAAATAGCCAAAATAGTCAAACCGCGTTTTAGAAATTCATAGAGCTAATATGGACATTACTTACGGTGGGATATACGCCTCATAATAATTAAGGGCCCTAGCAGTAATATAGTTAAAACGTTAACTATATTTTATTACTTAACCAGCCTGCTAGTTAGCACGTCTTAGCTTTATTCTGATGTACTACACCGCTGACAATGCTGTGCCGAAAAAAGCGCTCTTCTAACTTAAAATGCCTATTTTTAAAAATCGTGGGAAGTCTTCACCCTGCATAACACTTGCATTTGGCCAGTACTCAGCTATGGGGCCAAAACTTGGAGGCAAACCGAAAGCTTGAAACTCTCTTGAAGACAAAGCAGTGAACTGTGCACAGGAAAATGATACTGACAAACTTGAGAGACACAAAGAGAGCAACATATACACTAGATAACGAACTTGTGTCACTGACACCTTAACGGAAAATCAGAGGAATAAATGAACTCCGCTGGGCTATGCGAAGCGGTGAACAAATAACTGATGCTCTGCTAGGGTAACACAAGAGTTTCGAGGAAAGGAAAACGTAGCCATGGGTGCAGAAAGTAGGGTCGGGATATGGGATTAAGAAATAGGATGGCAAAGTTTGAATACGGTGGCAGGCTGTAGAAACAGGCCATGGGGTGTGGTGGCAGTGGCAGGCGCAGGACAGGGCCGATTGGAGATCACTGGGCGAAGCATCTCTCCTGCAGTGATGGCCATGCAGTTGATGGCCGTGATGATGGACTTCAGCAAGTTTCTGAACCAGCTTTAGTAAACTGCAAGTTCAGCAGGTGCAAAACATGTTTTTTTATTGAGGGCGCATATAATTCTCTTCACACGATGAATCATTTCGGAAGCTGAAAAAACAAAGCATCGCTTACGTCCTCAGCAAAAGCGCAGTCGTCCCATCGCTCCCGAATTCAGTCTCCAAAGTGTCTGGCGATCTCTAAATTCAGTCAGTCATTTGCTACTGGAAGGCATAAAATAGGCTTCAGTGGAAGAGAAGGCGTCGTGAGCGCGTCAAGCCCCAGTTCTTTCTTTAATTAGGCTGAATAAATTATCTTGAGGTTAATAACCCAGAAAGGCTAAGCAAACTAGCATTCTGCAATTGCGGCTTTGCATGGATATCATACGTCGCAAACAGCGCAAAAAGAAAAGCGGAGATAAATGAGCAAAACCAGGTAGTATGGCGTACTTTCTTGAATATGGTATCCTCTTAAGCGTTAGTTGTCCGTTTAGTGTAACAATGCACAGAAAGAAAAGATGATTGAGAAAGCTCAAGCTTATATTTAAAGTAAACGAAGCGGTAGTGACGAAAATAATAGTTTCAACAATTTGTTTTCATTCCTGATTGCTCTTCTACCACAACTGTGTGCTTAAAAATTAATCGCCATATCTCTTTTAAAGAGCCTATCAAAAATGCATAACTGCCTTTCTCAACGATCGTCAGCCATGCGTGCACGCGTGGTTGCAATGCCGTCCTATGCAAAGAAAGTAACGCCGTGCCGCGGTTTAAGCTCCATCGCTAAGGGATCGTCACGCGAACCACCGCCTTGTGACGCATGGGTGGCCGGCATATAGTTGCTTTATTAATACGCGCTCGAAAAACAGCAACGAAACAACAACAAAAAGACTCTTTTACGTTAAACAATAGACGTTTCAGTGCTCCAAGCAAGGAAAAAACAAGCAAAGTTATCGCTGCGCAGCTTCGAACGAGGAAGTGGGCCGGCCGTTCGCGATTCCGGGCCGGACTCAGCTGAACCGCGTCTGACACTATACCCCCGTCCGCATGGAAAAGGGCGAACAGCGGAACATTGTCGGAAGTCCGGCACCCCGGGCTGGTGTATACTGTGCCATCTCTGACGGCAGCTTCGACTTGCTCTTCGCAACTCCCTTCCCCTCCCCTTCAATTCCGCCGCCCAGAGATGGCGAGATATTGATGGGCCACTCCGTGGCCCACGGGGCTCCTGGAAAGACGCCGGGAAGAGCAACCATTCCAGTGGCCGGTACAGAGCTCGCCGATCGATGCCGCTCGCTGGTTTATTCTTCCACTTTGGATAGGTCGCGAATTATGCAAAT
Organism: Amblyomma americanum; assembly: GCA_030143305.2. NCBI lineage: Eukaryota > Metazoa > Arthropoda > Arachnida > Ixodida > Ixodidae > Amblyomma > Amblyomma americanum. Next base: position 57,738 of record JARKHS020028775.1, read on the forward strand.
GACGAGCCAGTCTCTGCTCGGGAACGTTTTTCGCCGTGTTTCTAGTCGCCATTCTTCCTCGTTTCCCGAGATTTATTCGCCTCCTTCTTTTTCCCGCGCGGAAGGAGTTTATCACTTATCGCTTTTCTTTTACTAAATGAAGCTTTATTGCCTCCAGTGGGCGCGAAACTTGTCCGCGAAGGCCACTTGTTCCGGAAAGAAATGCGCATGGTGGGAAAGGGGGGGACTGAAGGGGAGTAGGACGTGCTACTAAGTAGAGAAAAAAGTACTAAGGAGGAAAAAAAAAGAAGCGTTGACATTTAGAAGAGTCAGTCGGTATCGGTTATACTGCCTGTCTCCTTTGCTTTTCTTCCTTTATAGATTGCAAGCCAGTAACCGAGGTTCGTATTAGTCGACGTGAAATAACGGTCGAAGTAAAACAGGCGCTCGCGACAGACGGGGCAGGCGGAAGAGGAGGAAGAGTAAATGGTTCGGTTCTGTTCGCTTTGTTGCACGCAGCACAACTTCGACGTAGACACGAATAAAAAAAAATTACATCGGAGAAAGAGCAGTAATTAAGCGCAGAAGTATAGACTGGCTGACTGGCGTTTTTGTGCTGAAAAGCAAGGTACAAGACACTAAAGCTCGAGAAATGTGCACTGCACGAAAAAAGGAGGAGAGAAAGGAGAGCGAGAGAGAGAGGGAAAAAAAAGGCACCAAAAGCGTAGAGTTAGGCGCGCTACCTGTCGGGAGCCATTAGCGACAAGCCTAATGAATAAATTCTTTCTCTCATCTGGTTTCCCAGTTTATGCTTTTGCTGCCCTCGCGTTAGTTTCTTTACTGAGCTCGCAAATTAAGCACATCAGTCTGCCTATTGTGCTCGAGGCCAATTATAAGTTTCGGGTTTTATGGCTTAACGTGGCGGCGGACAGCCAGACTGGAACTTAACTCGCGCGCTTCGCATTTGCCCCGGGGTAGAGGCCAGAGCCAGGAGGAGGCGGGGAGGGGGTGGGCCACTGAATCGTGCGACGGCGCTTTTGCGGGCACGCGCGTGCACAAAAATTCCCCGAACACAAACAAAACAGAAAACAAAAAAGTGGCAGTACGAGTATACCCGCAAACAGCTTGTATTGAATGGTAAGCAAAACTTCACTCTCCCCTTTTTTCACTCTCTTTATTTTTTCATCGCGTATGCGCTGATTACTTGTTCCACGCGGCCATCGCACTGGATGACGTATGGGGAAGTGCGAATGCGTGGACAGAGAAAGGGTTTTTGGATGAAGTCTCCGAATAAATACACTTCGCCACGGTTTTCTTTGCGCTTATGAGAGCCGGGTATTAAAAACAGTCAATGGCTTGTTGCTGCATCGAGCTAGCCCGCAGGCAAGCAGAAACAATAGCGCGACGTTCTGCATGACCCTAATTTGGCTAACTTTACGCTGATTCTTCGTGAGGCCGAATTGCTGAATGAATAAACTGATTCATAATCCCTATTTCTTGATCGCCTTTAAACAGCTACGTATATACGTAAGCGTTAATGGGAACACTGAAAAGTGAATTAAAAATTAAAGTTCGTACTATACGTAAACTCCTCTAATAGGCTTAGCGCAGGAAAGAAAAATATCAGAGCTAAGGTTTTTTTTTTTTCGTAGTGTCTTAGAGTTCCCAATACAGGTTAAATTTTCCGGCTGATTGGACGGTGCATTTGGCAAGTGCTTCGAAGAGCCACGTTTCGCCCTCTGCTACATTTGACTAACAGTGCGACATTGCAATTTCGAACATCGTTCGCTATGCTCCTAAACTCCGTTCAGGCATATAGGGTGAAGGGACTGGTTCTAACAGATGAAGCCTGCAGCACTATAAAAGTGTGTTTATTTGCTTTGCAGTCGGCACACTGCTTTCTCCCAATACTTCTCGTGAACCACAGTGCGTTCTTTTCGCCGTTTCTCTTCTCGTGCGATCCATCTCTGTTCCTGCGACATTTTAAATTCTATGAACGCATTTATTTTGTTGTTGACATTTACTTCGAAATACGTTTCAGGGATATCCGTCAGTTGGCACACCACTGATGTGTGCCTTTATTTTCACCCGAAAATGTCGCTTATTTCAAATGCGGCGCTGGCCGCGTCAGAAAGCAACCAGCGTCGCCATTCGATGAAAACAGTTTATCGCGCTATATGCAAGTGAAACGTTTCAGAAATGGCTTGGCTTAGTGAAGCTCGTTACAGAAGCGCCAGATGTAGCAGCGGCGGCTGGATCCACATTCACAGCCTTATCGTAGCAACGGTATATATTAAACTTCCAGAACGCCCAGGCTAAAAGGGTCTCTTGAGAAAAAAAAATTAAAGAGTAAGAAAACCATTTCTCAGAACATCATCAATGCACAAATGTATTACGCTGCGCTTATTTTTCTGAAGACGGACGTTCTGGCGGCCTAGTTGGTTCGTAATGAAGCGAGTACAAACTGCGCGAGCAAGACGGGATGTAAGGCGCTTTGTCTGTTCATTTGTGTGCCTCACGTCCCGTCTTGTTCGTGCAGTTTGTACTCGTCCGCTTATTTTTCATTCTTGGGTGTCCCCGTTTTTTTTTTTTTACTGTCTTAAATGTCACGGCATACCTAATCACGCATCGGCAGCACCTGAAGCAGTCGTGCATGAAGGAACTATCAATCATGCAGAACTTTCTGTATCTCTTTACTCATCAGCTCGCGCTTTTTTGATAGGTCAAAGTGCTCTCGGGAAAATTTTCTGTCATTCATTCCTTCGAGATCTTGTCTGCTCCGGAAAACGTTTTCCGAGAAATGCTTGCCTCAGCCCTACACTTTGTGATTGACGCTAAAGCTGGATAGGAAAAACGTACGTTTTTGCTTTTTTTTTGTCAAGTGCTGCTACTAACTTGTGTACTTCGATGTGTGATGATATTCAGCACAGAAGAGATGTAACATTCGCCCAATAGAACTGAACGCTACTTTAGCGTAAAGAGGCGGACATAACTTTTCGCAACTAATACAAGCGCCGTCAGTGGCGTAGCAGTGCGCCGAAAACACAGTGGAGCAGGCAGCGTAGTACCGGCGGTAGGTCCCTCTAATGCATCTACGTTGTAACAGGAAATACGTGTGTCGATACGGTTCTCGAGAAGCGTAGAGGCAATTGTTGAATCTTGCATCTCCCTCGTTCTATTCATCGCTGGAGGTGTCTGTCGTAGGGATTCTTGTTTAGCGCCTCCCGCAGCGAACACAAATTCACAAAGGCAATCAAAGGCTGGGTAATGCGCGCTTTAAAATATGTCTGAACCATCTGGTTGTTAGTCATTGCAAGTGAACACTACGAAATAAACACTGACACCCGACAAACAGAGGCGTCAGAGAGGTAGATGTCAAAAAACTAATGTAACCCCGAAAAAAAAAATCGCCGCAATTCTTTACGCGGAGAGCATAAAGCCAGCAAGGGTTCTAGCTAGGAGCAAAGCTTTTTCGCGGATTTCTATACTAGCATCTATCAGTGAACTACGGTGGGTCGACTGCTTTTTTTGTTCGTTACTGCGCGTGTGAGGTGATGCTTTCCTTTTTGTTTTTCAGTTATTCTTCGAGTGAGCGAGCGCATTCTGCGTCAGAAACCGTAGCCGAGCGCCTACAACGGCCGGGAATTCATTTCTGCGAACAAGAAGGAAGAGAGAGGCGCCAAGTGCAGACCTCTCCTGTCTGCAAGCGGCAGGAATCGCTAGCACAGAACGAAAAAGAGAGAGGTAGGAAGTGCGAGGGAGAGTGTTCCTGGGCGAAGAAAAGAGGGCACGTCGCAGGTTCGCGTATACAAGAATGAACTCCGGTAATAGCTTCGCTTCCCCCCTGGGCGCGATTTTTCTGATAGTGCAGCGGCGGCGCGCTATCGGTATGCGCACTCTTAACAGGATTTGCATCCGGGCCATGGAGGCTATTCGCATCAAAACCGCGCGCTTTCCTCCCGCATAAAGCCGCGCACGCGCCGCCAGGCTTGCATCAAAACTTGCACAGCCGCGAATAATCGCTCAAACAATGTTGGCTGCTGCTCTTGCTCGCCCGTTATTTTCTCGTTTTGATATTTTGCTCTACGCCACCGGTGAAGCGCCGTGAAACGCTTCCGTTTCATTCAGCAACGCGGCAGCGCTTCAGGGAAGAGGCAGAGGCGCCGAGAAAGCCCGCGCTGCTGCTGCGAGGGTGCTGCAGAGTTTGGGCGAGAAGCAGGGGAGAGCGGGCAGTGGTTCGCCCAGCTGGGCGGAGGTGCTCGCCGTCCGCCCTTCTCCGCGTCACGCACGCGCTTTACAAAACGAAGCTCAGCTTTGATGCGCCCAAAACGACGCCGCCACTGCGCCGGGAAGAGGAGGACGCGGCTGTGAAGCCCGTCGCTTCGGCCGCGGAGGGGGTGCAAAAAACAGGAAGGGCTGAGGGAATGGGCGGAGCTGGCGCGATACGGAGAGCCATTTTTACGAGGCAGCCGCTCTTTTACGAGAATACGCGCGCAAGTTGTTTATTTAGGGCTTCAGGTTTGTTTTGCTTCGGCGCGCGGCGGCCCGTTGCGAAGAGCGTGGCCGCGCGCGGAGAAAAAGAGAGCGGCGGCAGTTGGTTATCGCTTTCTCTGCTTTCGGGGCGCGCGCCCCCGAGTGCGACCCCCCTCCGCGTCGCTCCTGCAGCCCCCACCTTGGCCGGTCGCTGTGCTTCTTTCCCTTTTTCATTGCATTTCATCTACTGCGCTATCGCGTCAATGGCTTCTACAACGGCGTCAGTCCGCGGCGCAGCGCCCGCTCCTCTATCCAGAAAATTGGCTGCACTTTTCAAGGCACCGTACCGGGGGCTGCAACGGGGGGTGGGGGCGGATAGAAGGGAGCACATGTGGTCCTCGGCTGCAGGTTTCTTTCCTTTATATATCTTTGCGGCAGTTGCGGCTTTGGCGCCTTGTTAATACATATTTTGCTTGCCTGCGCCTGACATACACGGCACCGGCCGCTCAAGCTCCGTCTCTTTCTTCCCTCTAAATAGCAGAGGCGCTTTGTAGTGCGTCTGTCTGTATATGGGACATGTGGTGCGTTTGTGCGCCGGCCCGAGTCCTCGAAAGGCGCCCACTAAAATGGCGCGCGCCACGTGGATTGCCGCCGTTAGCGTCCCGCGCGCAGCGGCAGCAGCGGTGTGCTCACCTTTTGAATTTATGAGGCTCATGCGCACGCACCCCTGCGCACTTTACATAGACGTGATTTCTTGCAAAGTCTGCGCGGGATGAATCCCGCCGCCGGAGCTAAAACGTAGCGTCTACGGGAAAGAGTAGGCGCACGGTGCTCTGCCCCGGAGGAAGGGAGAAGAGGAGCGCTTGGCGTCTTCAGGGGTGTCTTTTTTATTCGTCACGTGCAGCTCTCGACGAGATAAATTACGCGAGTAAACTACCCTCGAACACAAGGCGCGGCTTTAAAATCAGCTTCATTTCTCGCATTTTATTTCCGCACAGCAAGTGAGATCTTAGAGAACAGCGCAAGCTACACAGGAAGTTGGACTTTTCGGGGCACCGATTAGTGTCCTGCTAGCTTTCGAACACTAAAAACGTTTTTATGTATGACGTGAGAAGATTATGATTCATCTCCGCCTATGTTCGGCACGTTCGTTTTATAAAACATATGGAACGAAAAAAAAAAAAGCTGGGTGGGGGGACGATGGGTGAGAAAGGACGCCGTAAGCGCCATTCAGCAGCCCTAATTAGTCCATGTATTATTCGGCAAGTGAAAGTCTAAAACAAAAATATGCAGCAGCTCCACGTTTATGATCTGTTCAGGAATAAAAAAGACAAGGTTAGCTAACAAACAGGTGCCAACTCGGCGCTTTTCAGAGTGTGGCGTACACAGAGGGCCTTTGATATTCATAATGCAAAGCCATTATGAGTGTCGAAAGAACATGCACTGCGTCCAAAAGTTTCCTATTATTAACTCGTGTGGGAGTGTCACAGTAAATGGCATCATCGGCGAATGCAATGCTTTCTCAAACCCCACTAGCTTCGGCGTCGGTGCCACTTGTCCGCATTCAAGTTTACTGCCGTGACATTCAAAGGCACTAACAACTCTTGCGAACAGGTTTTTAGAAATGCGTGAAATGCGAACAGTGTGTGGAATGAAAGCAAATAAAAATATATTTTTAGTTAAATGGCATGAAGTTTGCCTCTCACAGTTGTTACCTTTTTGACTGAGATATCATAATTATGACGCGGCCGATTACGACTAAGCTAGCGGATCGAAGTAAACTGGAACTGAACTGGCCGGCTATGTTGCGTGAATAGAATTGCAAAAAAAAAGCTAGAACTAAGAGAAAAATAAATAAGAAAACTGGAGCGGACACTTAAGCTCTGCCTTCATTGCATGATGCGATAGCGTTAATGGGTCCCTTTGATGGCCTGGGCTCCTGTTTGCGTATCACTTCGCATAGGTTCTGCCCACCTGCCCATACAAAGTTTGCACCCGGCAACGCAATCAGCAGGTTTGTTACTAAATTTTGTACTGGGCATTGAAAGCAGGAAAATATTAAAAAGAAATTAGAACGGAACATTTGTAATGTAGCGCACCTTCAATGTAATCTCGAAATTGTTGTGCTGCCTTCATTAGGAGGGGCATAATGTCCGCGTTTGTATGGTTCATTCTCCAACCGCTGTCTCTTTATGGAGCTCCACACGCTATACAGTGCACAGGGGCGGATTTATGGGTCACTCTTGCAGGGGTGGTCTTATTTGAATAATATATTTCTAGGACTTCGTTCTTAGAAAAAATGGCGTTCAGCATGGGTTGTCTGTGTGAAATTGTTCGTATGTGGGTGGAGACCGCCTCTCCTTCCCCTTCGATCTTCCCCCGTAGTGCCTTGCCCCGGCTGTAAGTCCAGTGTTGCTACAACTTTCGCGTCGAATGCACCGGAAAAAGAGTTGGACTCGGTGCGCAAAAGCTGGCGTTATAATCTGCAAATGCGTAATTAAACGCCTGTAAGCGGATAATTTGGGGCACCTTGAAAAAAACATTGACCAGCTAAAGTAGCCTTCGCAGGTACGTCGTAAGGCATGCGGGGCGACAGATAGTTTCCCTCTCTCCCCTCTAAGCTTACAGCACCTCGAGGTAGATCTCGCTCCATCTTCCGGCTGGGCGACCATCGCGAGGCGCAACCGTGCTATGGCTTGTGTGTGCGCGTGTGGGTGGGGGGGGGGGGGGGGACGACTCCAACCAATGACGCCACCGAAAACTTGATAGGGTTTGTCGGGCTTGCGCCGCAGATTCACTGTGTTGCAGTCTTCCTGGCGAGCGCGTTCCCATTACGCGTTTCTTCCATCGTTCACTTTTCGTGTTTACATATTTCCTTGCTCGTTTCAGTGCGTGCACGAATCAATCAATCGATCAATCGATCAATCAATCAATACTTGTTTATATTAAGCTTAAACCTCATTGAACAAAAGGACCAGTGGGGCTTTTGTAAACGCTACTCGACAATGAACCATATCACATCATCAGTCAGGGAATAGAGAAAATCTCTGGATACAGCAATCCTCTGAATCCTTCATAGATTACGAGAAAGCTGTCATTATCCTTAACGGGGAAAAAGATAAAATACCAATCAGGAAGTTCGTCAGGCAAGGATACGCGTTCTCTCCAGTGCCATTCAACGCGTGTTTGCAGGACGAATTCGTGGGATGTGTTGAGGATAAAAGGTAAGTGAGAAAAACTTAGGAATTTCCCATTTGCTGATGACATTGCCTTGCTAGATAACTCCGGTGTTGAACTGCAATGCATGATCCAGGACCTAGGCAAGCTAAGCATAACGGTCGGTCTAAGAATTAATATATAGAAATGTACATTAATGTTTAACAGTCTTGGAAGGGAGCGTACAACAGTTGACAATAGGCATTTAAGCATTGGAATTGTTAAGGGAATACATCTGCTTATGTCAGCTTATGATCGCAGATCTAGAACACGACAGTTAAGTAACTAGGAGAATAAGAATGGGATGGAGTGCATTTGGCTGGCACTCTGAGGTGATGATTACCAGTTGACCAACATCCCCCGAGAGAAAGGTATACAACAGCCGTATTACGGTGGAGCAATTGCCGGCAGAATAAGCAAGGCTAATCCCACCTGTAGCATTCAACATCTCAACTCACTCAACTCAACTCAATAGCCGTATCTTACCGGTACTCATCTATGGGGCAGGAAAGTAGAGGCTAACAAAAAGGGTTGAAGTTAAACTTAGGCCACCGCAGCAAGCTATGGACGGGAAAATGATAAGAACTACATTAAAAGACAGCAAGATAGCAGAGTGGGTCAGGGAACGAACGCAAGTCAATGACATCCTATTCGAAATGTAGAAATGGGCATGGGCAGGGCATTCAATGCCAAGGCAAGATAACTGATGCTCGTTATGAGTAACAGAGTGGATTCCAGGTAAAAGTAAGCGTAGCACGAGGCGTCAGAGAGTGAGATAAACGGATGAGATTAGGAAGTTAGCTGAGAGAGGGTGGAATGTAGGCGACGCTCTTGTACTGTAGTGGACGTTATTATTATGACGATAATTAGGATGGCGGTGAGTGACAATGATGATTCGCCTTCTACGCGTACATGCTTACCGGAATAAGACATGCTTCTGAAATGTGGACGGTTCGTTTCGTGCTTTCAGGAAAGTTAAGTGAATATTCGACAGGAGTTATCCGAGCCACATTTTTAGCGTGGTTTTCATTTGTATTTGCTGAGATGCTCGCTTAATTTCACTGTCATCAAAAGTTTTAACTATCAAGCGTGATCACAGTTTATGCCCGAGACTTTTTAGTGGGAACAATAACGACACCTTCCGATAATTTGGCTTCTGAGGCCTTAGTTTTTCCCTTTTTCAAATGGCTTTAGTTTTTTTTTTGCGTCCCCTCTTTGTTTCGGTCCATGCTAGATTAGCTTTCTTTCTTCTTAGCACAGCAGCAGCCAGACGGACGTACGTGTGCGCGAGACAGCCAATCTCCTCTGGAAGTGGCAGGCAGTGCCGGCGCCCACTGAAACCCCGCAAAATTTCGCGGAGCCGCAAGACAGTGGCGATACTCGCAGTTGAGCCTGACAGTGCAACCCGGCCGCAGCAGTGTGCACATCGAGCGACCGACGATATAGCGGCCGAGCGAGATATCCGCGCACTTCTCGCGTATCCTGGCGGCTAGCGCTCGAAGCAAGCGGCAAAACTCATCTCGCTGCTCAGAATTGAACCATTTTTCAAAGCTTCCAGCTCGATCCGCCTTCAATAGCTGCGTTTATCTCGCCGGCACGCGCAAGCATATTTTTGGTATATTTTTATGGTGGCTGGTGGAAGCTTCAATTTGGCATCAACAGTAAGGGAAAGCAAAAAACAAAACAACATGCCTCACTTTGCTCTGCTGAATTCTTTTAACTGTGTATTTCGTGTATCTTATGAACGCCCAGACAGAACATTTTGCTTCATACGGAGAGCCCCGCAATATTTCAGTGAGTGTTCAGACGAACCGGTTTGTCAGGTGGAGTCTTCATGGCACTGAACTCGCATTGCTTGTCGTGCTCGTTGAACTTTTTTGCTGCGCCATGCGCATTTGTCGAGGGCGGTCTTAAGAAAAGAAATATTTCGCTGCTCGTCACAGTTGCACAGTGGCTTTACACGGCGATATGGGCTCGAGAACTTATTAGTAACGAGATTAGATTTGCCTTGCTCGAATGCGTGCACTGTTTTAAAGATTTGTTTATAAATAAGGCATAGCTCACGTTGCGCATAGCTGACCGTACTCAAATCAAACTAAAACGCCTTCTGTTCTTAGTGCACCCAGGATATTTTAAACTAGCTCCAATACGAGTTTTATTGAAGAAATTCGCTTAGACAACAGTACACGCTTGTTACTTGAGCGAGTGCTGTTCTAACTTCCTACTAACGAACCGGGCCCGGAGGGACGAAACATGGCTTATTGGCCACTGCGGGGGTGAAATGAAGCGCGAAAGCAGGATTTAAATCCGAGAAACGCTTTAACGCGAAGAAGGAATGCAAACGCGTTTCTTTGTCACGTAAGGTCATATCTTTCGCCAAGTGAAAGTTGACCCCGCTTGCGTTTATGTTCCCTCGACTAATATGCTCTCAATGTGCCATTCGCGTTTCTGTTCTTCCGTGATGGGACGAATGCAGCTTGACATTCTCGTACAGCACCACAAGAGTCGGACCATGGTGACCGAACTCTTTTGTCCCAGGGCTCATCGTGATCTAGCTCCTATTGATTTGGCCTTACTACACCTGAAGAGGGCTACTGCAACGCTACAGGAAGGCCTGTCTCTGTAGGTAAAAAAAAAGGAGTGCTTCAGGTTAAAGGGCAACTAGCTGCCGCCTCAGGTCAAGCATCAAGAAGCGGCACCTATAACAGACGATTACGTAAATCATCCTTGCAGGCAGGAAAGGGCGCGCACGAGGAAATATACATAGAAAACCGAATATTTCTCGCATGGTTTTAATTATTTTTTGTCGTAGTAGATAAGTTTTGTGGTGCTATTGAGTCTCCGCGCTTGGCACTGTTATGCCTTTCTCGGCGGCATTACATGATATTCCAGTATTCGTATCGTCGTAAGAGCTCTTAGATATTTTTGTTTATAGATAATATGATCAACGTAGTGTGTTTATTTACATTACTCAAGCGAAAATAGGCCCCTGGAGCTGAGCCAGTGACACAGGAGTATTTATATCTTTGGGGCCTCCCATTTAATTGCTTTCTTATCATTATCCTTCTGCTTTATCGGTCGGTGCTTGGTCGAAGAGGCGATGAAAACAGGGCCACGTGCACCGGTATCATTTTGTCGTCGCCAAGATAACAAACTCTTGCGTACTTTCTGTGCAGCTACACCTCGTGAAAGAACAGTTCTTTTTTTTTTCTTTCCCGGAGACGGGAAAATAAATAAGCCTAGCAGTTCTGGGACTAAAAAAAAATGGTCAAACTTTCCAAATGGCAGAAGTTGGCGCAACGCAGAGAAACGCCAGCCAGTGGGCGGGAAGTGCGCTAACAACTCTTTATTTGAAAAGAAACACGCGCTCACAAACATCATCTTTACAAACACATTCTCTTACCGGGGCGTGAACAGGGCAAAACCAATGATAAGAGCAGCGCGAATAGACACGGACGAATACAAGACAACGGTACTGGCGTGTTGTCTTGCGTCTGTTCTTGTCTCTTATTTTTATGCATACTGACCAACCATCCCAAATCAAGACTCTAGTTCAAAACCAATATATCTATCTATACAAAAGTTCCTAATATCGCAGGCACATTTATTGTTTAGGTAATGCACTGATCAGTTTTTTTTTTTTTGCACATGAAGAGCACCTCCAGCAGATAATGTGAGATCTTGAGTCAGCCTGAGCTCACTTGGTTTGGTACTGGGAAGCAAAACGCTCAAGGAGCAGGAAACGAAAGAGTTCCTGGCCCTAAAGGGTGATGAGTTTGTGTTTCATTTCGTGAGGCAAACATTTCGAGAAGGACGCGACACTAAGGAAGACGGTGAATCAAACACGGCGCTTTTGTGTCAACGGAACGTGTTTGTGCCGATGCCACCCTTTGTGTCGCATCTTATTCGCACTGTTTACCTCGGAAAATTGAATGCCAGCTCGCCCGAGCTTACATCTAGTTAGAGTTTATTTACATCAGGTGCTGTTCCGTCTGTGTTATTTTGAGCGTCATCTCCATCGCAGTTTGCGAAGCTCGCATGCTTTAGTCTTGCGGATGCGTGCCCGGAACACCTTCCGGTGCCCGTCTCGACTTCATTCAGACTAGACCATCAGAAAGTGTCCGTGTAGTGCGCGTGTAAACACGGTCTACAAAATCCTTAGATCGGAATGGCCTGAGCGAGGTTTCTTGTACTAGCACTGCTCGCACCTGTAAGTAGATAGTGAGCCGCGCGCAAATGGCTCCAGACCAGTATTTCAGGCAGAGTAAGCAGACATTAAACAGAGCGTAGAATTAACAAGATCATTTAAAAAGAACACAAATAAAAGTTCCTCAGCGTTCCTCAATTCCTCACTGAGCATACCTGCTTTAACCAATCGGTACAAAGATTGATAGCAGCGTGCAAAAAAAAAATCACAGCAAAAAGAAGGAGGGAATGAAAAATAAATATAAATGTTATTGAAAGTATTAAATAAAGAGGGCAAGAGCAGCGTCTCCCGAGTGCCTTGCACTTAGTATTTGACTATTTATTGCGTGGTAAGTTTATAAATGTTTGCTTTCTTGTTGACCATTTTCACATCATTTCAATTTTTTTTTTTATCTCCGCCTTCCTGCTTTCACTCTAACGGCTCCCTTGGTGCCTCGTCTTCTTTGCGCGGTTTGCCTCACAAACACAAATGTGGACTTGAGACACATTTACGCTGTTTTAACCTAAAGTTCGGCAAAATGCTTAAAAATTAGGCGTGCAAATAGAGAAAGAAGCATTTATGCACTGTGTGCTCATCAAAGACCGGGTTTAAAGCACTAAGCTCTCGGCAATGTAAGGCCTTCGTGCAAGGGGAAGTAGCGTTTAGGAAAAAAGGCAGAGACACGGTCGCCTGGTGGGGCTGCTGGCGCTGCTACCGGTGCGCCTGAAACGAGATTTGCAGCAGCTTGTACACGCTGCAGCCGCTGCCGCTGCGCGACGATCGCCAGCGCGTAGCTCTTTACCGGCACTATGCGTGCCTTTTAGTGAGAGGCAGGTGTCAGGTGGTGCGTTAGTCTACGTGCAACCGATCCTTAGCAGATAAACGACAAACTCGCCGAAATATGTGACCAATGGACCAAAACACAGCGCAGAATGGCCGACATTTAGCTACGTGAGGCGCAAGAAGAAGCAGTTACTTCATCAACTCGAAGCCATTTTCGAACACACGGATGACCCTGGAGATGAATTTTCACCCTGGTTCTCCAGCCGCGTTGATAGAAAAACGCTTATACTGACTGTTACATGAATTCTATGCTCATTACAAACGCCAGATAGAAACAGGATCCTTTCATTCCCACAGCGTTGCCACTGCTAGCAGACTACTAGGAAGCAGGCCGACTTACTAAATGTTGGAATATTAAGACTGAAACGCGCAGAGTTTCACAAGAAGGGAAGAAAATGTGCACGCCGTGGCACGAATGTCTGATGGCAATGCACACTGCTACAAAGTGGACAGCTGGCAGGATTCCACAGTCGGTGCGCAAATGTTTCGAGAAGCGGACGAACGCGACGACAGAAAAAGAAACGGAGACAAAACCGAACAAAGGTGACGCGCTATTTCGGTTCAGTCTGTTCGTTTTGTTTTGTGGCTGGTTGTTAAATGCTGACAGGCGCTTTATCGCTCCGCTCTCGACATCCCCTCAGCGTTAAACCTTTTCCGTAGCTTTCGTCCCTTTTCTGAAACATTACTGCAGCTGCCATGGAGACAATATGCAATGACCTGTTGCCACTATTTCGCCACCACGTCATCAATAGATATTGCAGCACTTTCGAACATGTAGGTTAGACTGTTTAACGTCACAGCTAGCGCCGAAGACCCAAGAGTTAACAACGAGACCACTTTGCCGGAAGGAAGAAGAAAATGTGTGTAGTTAAAACCCTGACTGGTTTCTGACTTGAAATTTCTGTCATGTTTATGAGATCTCCATAATGTCCCGTGATTGGTAAATGGATATTTACTATTTGAGACTACACAGACAGGTAAAGTTTTATTTTCTCTACTAATTTATTGACTGGGTAAAGTTAATTAGCGACTTAATGTGGAATGAAGGCTCGATCAAATGAATACTGCGGCACCTGAGAACAAAAATTAACGCAATGTATAGTATCTTCAGACATCAGCAGGAAGTCGGGGCAACGGAAGCGATAGCGAATGAAATAAGCATAAGATCAAAAACTTGCTGAATTTCTTCTTTTCTTGTAGTCATGCATTAGCCTCCAGCTCCCTACCCCCACCCTCCTTTACTTTTGTTTCCAAAAATTTCGCAAACCTGCTGCTTGGAAGGCTCTTACATACGACGTGTGAAACGTTTCATTATTTTTCCTAGCTGTGATTTTTTTTAACCTAGTGGAGTCACGTTCGTAAAAAAACAAAACAAAACAATATGTCCTCCATACACGATCTGTCTCTTCTTAAAAAAATACACACCAATGAGTCAATGTTAGCTACTGAATTTATTTCAGACTAAACAAAATCATGACGACGAGGATGACTTTAAACAATAAAAGTGGCGTAGTTCTTTAAAAAGGGCTCGAGCGGTAAAAAAAAAATTATAGCCTTAAAAGAAGACGTTCGAAGCCTCCTCCAACCTGTCCATGTTTTTTTTGTGTGTCTCCGCACGAGCGCAGGAGAACAAAGACGACAAAGTAAGTATTCTGGCCTCTTGTAGGCACTTTATTGATGTATATATTGTTCCCAAGCAAAGAAAATGTTTAGCCAGGGTGCCACACATTCAGAAATCACTTCAGCTATCCCTGACGTGTTTTCTTGCCTGCCCGCCTTTTCTTTCCTGACAAAACTATTGATTTTAATCGCGACATTCAGCCTTCTGTGCCACATTCCGACATTCATTCAATCGCCTTGTGAACTGAAGGGAGGCTTGCGCTTCATTTGTCACACCTGCGTATCCTTGTGAAAACACGTTTCGAACAGACCGAATACTTCGTTCATACTAGGGAGTACAGCAGGAAGGGCTTCCGTGTTCGTTTTTTTCCCCTTTGGCTGTTCTTGGCCTTTCGTATTTGTGCCTTTTTTTCCCTGTCACTTGAGCCCCTAAGAAGGATATTTCTGTTCAGTCGTACACGTAGTTATTTCCTGAACAGCACTGTCTTCTCTCTCTCTCCCCCCCCCCTTCCCATGCTATAAAAATTTTGCGGTGAACACTCAGATTTTCGCTGTGAACATGCCTGTGTTTTTCGTGGTCCTGAGCTGCGTTTGCTTAATCATAGTGTGATTAGTCGAAGGTCACCTAGTGAGGTTTTTATGAACATTCACCACTGTGAAATGTATAAAGGCTACGGAAGACCAAAGGTCGATTCATTCGATTCATGGGAATCACTGTCGCCGTCAGAAGAGCCTTTCGGCCTCCTGGCCATGAACATCATACGTGGCTTTGTGCGAAAGCCTCGACGACAGTATACTTGTTCACTGAGCGTAGACTTCACCAAAAATTACGTGGGAACCTTCCATAGCATGGGAGCCCTTGCAGTCAAAAAGGACGCTTGCAACGCCTACGTCTCTTGCTCGACGTCTGCGTCTCTAGGAGCAACATTTTAAACATGTGCAAGTTTGTATTTTTAAATATAAATGGAAAATAACCCAAATAGAGGTTCTTTATGTTCTCAGAGGACGACTTGGCGCGTTGTTTCGATCAGGAGGCCGGTGGTTGGAGGACTTTTCAGAAAAAAAAAACTGGGCTTTATGTTTGGTTATTCACATAGACATGAGAGTAGCTGTGAGAAGCAATAAACTGTGGTCAGCCCAGCCGACTGCCTGCCAACCAGAACTCGGGTGCGGCTGCCCGCGTTCACATCGCCGACCTGGTTGAGGGTCACCGGCCATGGGTATCCCACTAATGGATAGCGCCCAACGCGCCTCGAAAGCACGCTGAGCTCGACGGCAGCAGGGCAGCATCGAGCCTTCGTGTAATAAAGCCAGCTGAGGACGACGAAACACCTGCCGAACAGCATAGCAGGTCTCACAAACCCGAGTGAAGGTTTAAGGTGCTCCCTCCCTAAATAGTTACAGCGCTCGCTATGGCTCATAGCGCAGAACACCGTGTTTATTCTTGTTCCCCCTCGTCCCCTCCCCTTCCCTCGCGTCTCTCGTACACGTCTCGGTGAAAGACATTATGCCAGTGGGAACTGATGGAAGAAATCTCTCTGGCGACCCGCATGGCGATGCGTTCGAGCACGCGAAGAGTGTTTGGGCTGCAATAAGCTCTGATGTGAAACAACTCTTGATCTACGCGGTGGATTGCTTTAGATGGCACTGAACCGCGATAGAAGGTACATATTTGATCAGATATAAGCAGATCCGGCGCAGATTGGCTGTTTGAAGTTCCCAAGAAACTGGTTCCTCCGCTGCTTTCGTCTTGACTGAAAAGTAGGAGTTGTACTCGTTTTTAAATGTATGTGCGCGTACAAGTACCATAGCGTATTTGTAGCTGGCGGGATATGAATATGATGGCTGTACGATAGCATGGTTAAGGAGAACTGACGGATTTTGTAATCTGTTTGCAGGCAACGGAAATACTTGTGGGGCGACACAATTTAAATTCACATATCATGCACATAAACTTCAGTTAAAGGATTAAGAATATGTGGGCAGAAGGCGCGCATGATGATTGAATTGTGCGGCAAAAAGAGCACTCTTTGTGCAAGTGTCTTTTTCTCCAGCTGCCATTCTGTGAGCTTTCGTCACGCGAGATTGAAACTTATACAGATTTGTTAACGCAGTTTTTCCCGAAAAACAAAGTAGTGATTAGATCTAGTTAGGAAATAATGCGTAGCACAATCCACATGAAGAGCATGACCACAGTGGGGAGGAGAAAAAAATACGAAAATACAACGAAAGTCGCATAAGACGCGTGCACTGTTAAATACTTGCGCTTATCTTTGTGCGTATATTGGTGGTGTACTATTCTTCAGCAAATTTGGCACCACATAGGTTTTTCACCCATTGTAGGAATGAAGCAATTTTACTTCGAGCGGAGCGTTTGTCTGTGATCGTGCGCGCTTAAAGGACTAGAGACACCGAATATTAGGATGCATTTTTTTTTCCTTCAAGGGATGCGCTGCGCAATAGTATATATGAGTCACAACGTGGAATTCACCTTGCCAGCTGAATAATTTGATTGGATATTTTGCCTTGTCATTTCGGTTTCAAGAGCCGATTGATTGATTGATTTATTTATTTATTAAAACAACTTTTATTTCCATCAGAAAAAAGGCACTTTCCTCCCTGCCCCCGGTACGCAGGCGTGGGAAGAGGAGTCGTGCGCCCGCGGATTAGAGGCTGGCAGTCAGCTTGTTGCGGCCTCTTCCGCCAGATGGAACGACGGCTGTGACGTCACAGCCGATATGAGGTCATATGAGGCATAAAAAAATCGATATGATCGGTGTTTGTTCATTTTTTGTCAGTTCAAATCTTAAGCAGGCTCGCGTAAACGTTGATGCGAATTAAAACAAATAAAGCAGCGACCATACTTTCTAGGCCTCATGTAGTCTGAACGCCCCTTTTACGTTACAGCCGTCGTTTGGCTGTTGAAACCGGAACCGAAACAGCACGAGGGAAAAAAAAAATTCAATTATAAATTATTTACCACTTGTTGGCGCAATCCACGTGCCTGTCTATGTTTTTTAATGGGCTTTGGACCTTCGGAGTGAGAAACGGGCACGCTACCCATAGGCCACGAAGGCTTCTTGGTTCAAGCCGAGTAAAGCTGGACCTAGTGAATACGATGCCCTCTTTGACTTACAGGCATGGACCGAATGGTTTTGTCTATGGAGGTTAAACGTCCCAAAGCGACTCAGGCTATGAGGGACGCTGTAGTTGAGGGCTCCGGAATTTCGACCACCCGGGGTTCTTTAGCGTGCACTGACATCGGCGCAGTACACGGACCTCTAGTATTTTGACCCTATCGAAATGCGACCGCCGCGGCCGGGATCGAGCCTGCGTCTTTCGTGTCGGCAGCTGAGTGCCATAACCACCGAGCCACAGCAGCGGATCGCGTGTTAAATGAAAACAGGGTTATATATAAAGATCTCATTCAAACAAGGAGCGCAAGTTTTTTTTTTATTCAAGGCTAATGTTCCGCAGTGACAAACGCTGCAATAACTTTTTTCGAGTCCAGCTGAAGGGTATATAGTACGGAACAGCAACCCCCGCTATGGCACTGTGGAGCTCTGGCTAATAGATGATTGTGTTACTAGGCACGAGATTGCGGGAATGGAGCCCGGCCGCACTGCTGCATTTCAGTAGAGGTGAAGTACAAAAGCACCTGTGTCTTATAAATGTTGTGCAAGAGTTAAGCACGTTAAAGAACCCCATATAGTCGAAATTGATCCGGAGACCTGCACCACGGCATCTATCGTGGCGAACTTGCAGCTTCGAGGGTGCTAAACTCCACTTGCCAGCAGCAGCAACGCCACCATACGAAACCACACTCTTTGCTCTTGGATGAGCAATATTTCGTTTTATCTGCAGTGTTATTAATCGAGCCTGGAAGGTTCGTTATTGGCTTAAGCGCCACAGGAATACTCGAGCGACTTGTTATAAAAGATTGCTGCTTATTGTAATCGGGAACTCGCCAGCGCTGAACGCTTTCCGCGATGAAAGGTCCTTTCTGACACAACCATGCGAGCTTCCACTCTAAACGCTTTTGAGCATACTGACAGGCTGATTAGAATGTGAGACCGCTAACCTGAGGGGCTGGCACTGTGAACGTGGGCAGACTGCTGCGTCACTACTGGCTCTTAGGTCGGGGATTGATGCAACAGTTGGTGGAGGAGCACGAGGGAAAAAGGTGCCGAAAAGCCTTTTGCGCAGTAAGTAAACAATCAGGTTGACAGCGGGCTTTGCTCATCCCAGATTACAAAAAAACCTTCCTGCTCGTGAGTCACCTTAAGCTCTGCATAGACATCACATTAGAAAGCAGAATCTTCCATTCCATGATGAGAATGCCTAAAATGTATTGTAACATCAGAAAGGAAGCCAGAAGCTGTGAGCGCGAAACAACGTAGGAACAGGTTACTGAGAGTTCATCAAAAACTGATTAAGCTGCAGCTGTACGCTCTTGTGCACGAGCTCACTTAGCGACACAAGAATTGGCGCACAGCTGGGCTTCCATGTAGCTGAGCCACGTGTTGCACTATATCCAGTTTACCTTCGTTCATTTCTCGTTGAGCTCAAAGCTTTCTTGTAGCGATAGCTACATTACGGTAGCATTTCGAGCCATCAGCGTGGCGGCGCTGTCACCCTGTGGCTGCGCCGCCACGCTGTCACGTGGTTAGTCACGTGGTGCGGAGCAGCTTCCGGCGGCGCGGTGCCGTGGCTGATCACGTGGTTCGTCGCATGGTTGGCCACGTGACCAAGTTCCACTTGGCCAGCTGTAGCAATCGCGTCACTCCAGGTTTAACCAGAGCTAAACCAACAGCATTTTTTCTTTAAATTTGGGCAAAGACGCCGCAGAAGAGGCCAAAGCATTATCTGCATCCCTGTTTTCGTGAAAAAGTTGCTTGCGGCGACTGGCATTTTGTGCTATTTTTCCTGAGCAGGCAGACTGTGCAAACAATGTAGTTTCAGAAGGAACAGAAAGCGGGATGTCTGGGGAGCTCGACGTTTCAACGGAATGCGAGCTTTGTCTAAGCTGCCTACCGCGGCGCTCAGCAGGGTAGGAAGCTGCAAGAAACGACAGCATTGCCAACTCCAGTGCCAAGTAAAAACTGACTAGTATGCATGAGGAGCTCTTCAGAGCATGGTAATCTTCCGACAGTTGTGGAAAGATGCACGCGTGCACTGCGGCGCTACATTTTATCGGGTGTTCAGTCTAAGCATGTATTTACTGTTCAGGTACCCGAGCAACCGTAACTTTCCGCTGTGTTTCTCGCTTTTTAAACTTCAGTTGGTCCTGTAGTTTCTTGACATCTGGTTCGCGCACGACTGTGCAGAACAGGCGCACTGCGATACGGCCCGGATGTGAGCTGTTGCGAGGCTGGGCAGGTTTCGCCCGTACTGGTGCGCAAGTGATGATGGCTTGTGTCTTGTTCCTGGCGCAGTGAGCGTGCTGCTGTCGATGTCTGCGAGTGCCGAGCTTCCGTGCGACCTGGGACCCCGGTCTGAGCCCGCGGTGCGCGCCTGGTGGCACCGAGCCGGCAGCCCTCAGGCGCCGTTGTACACACTGGACGCGCTGCCTGGCCACCGAGGAACCGGAGGCCTGGTCCAGGCCCGGCACTCGCTCGCCGACTCGCTTCAGGGCCGCGCGCATTTCTCGGCGGTGCGCAGACCCGCGCTGCTGTCCATCTCGAACCTGCGCTTCGAGGACCACGGCCTGTACGTCTGCAACGTCGAGTTCAAGTACGGGACCCGCAGAACCTATGAAGTGGAGCTCGACATAATTGGTCAGTATGCCTTGACCTCGTTTGGGCCGCTGTCTTAGCTGCGACTCGCCTGTTGCAAGCAGTACGGCGCACAATAGAACGCTTATGGGCATGGCGTAGAGCTTGCGTCGGACGCACGATATTTCTTTTCTGTCCTTTCTTCCTTCCGTATAACCGTTGAAGCGCAGTGCTTAAACGCTGAAGTCGGCGAGTACACGTGAGTCAGTGCGCGAAGTACGTGTGAATAAAAAAAAACGCCAGGAATAAAGAAACTAGCTAGAATCCGACTCGCACAGTGTCGGGGGACACTGCATGGCTGCCCCATAAGGAGTACCCATTGTACTGCAGCGTTACTTGAATGGCTCGCGGGCGCCGAGAGCAGGCGCATAAGCACTCTTTTCTCGTCCGAAGAGCATCCGTGCGCTGCTCTCAGCAATATCGATCATCTCGAGTGATCGGGTGCACGGCTCGATCCGGGCGCTGGCAGAGTGAAGAGGCCCGGATTTCGCGGACAGCGACTATGAGGCAGAGTGGTCAGCCGCTCGCCGTTCGTTTCGAGTTGTACTGCAGCTTGGCGACTGTGGGGCGCGGTGCTCGACTAGGGTCGCGTTACCAATTAAGAGCCAGGAACGAGGTTTGGCGCGGCGGCAGCGGCTCGGTTGCCAGCCGACGAATGGAGCACCAGATTGGTTGAAAGTGCGCGAGAGTAGTAAACGTATAGGGCGGTTGCTGGCGGCAGCTATGCTTTTACTGCCTCTATCTCAAAACGCCGTCGTGAATGATGTTCCTTCGGCTTAGGGGCGGAGTTCCGTAGCTGATACTCGTGAAGAATTTTTACAGCCCAACGCACTCTCGCGTCAACGCCGTATGCTCTTAAAATCATTCACGGTGCTCATAAATTCAGCAGGCAGCTGGTACTTGTAACTCTAGGCTGGATTTATATGCGTTTCTTATTCTTTTTGAAGAGAGCGGACCGTATCTCTGGAAAAAGAAGAAAATAGGAACGAATACATGTAAATTTCTTGAACAATGTTGTGTGATTGCTTAGAAACTAACGCGCCCTTTTATTGCGCAAATGTCCTGGAGCTTAAACAAATTATACTAGGTTCAGCAGCGGCCATAAGAAGCAACGATTAAACTAGGACTACAGAGAAGAGCAGCTTCTCTTAAAAACTGTTTTGTTTTTTTTTGTCTTTTTTTCCAGTGGTCCTTATTCTTTTCTGGTGCTGCATCGTCTCCTTATCATGATACCGTCCTCCGCATTCAGTATACCAAGATAAAGATTGAAATTTTCTTGTAGTCAAGGGTCTGACGGAATCCCGTCTGGTCGGGATGGTACATGATACTAGTGAATCGCACCGACCAAAAATTGAGATGAAATGACGTTTCGGCTCCCACGCGGGAACCTTGTTCACAATGAGGCAAAACGTTGCGGTGGTGCCTGCTATCTCCCCTCTCGTAGGCAAGAGACCTACACACATACGCAACACCCAGGACTTCATCGAAAAAGTTCGACACCTGGAAGTGGAAACCGGTGAAATAATGGTATCTTTCGACGTAAAATCCCTTTTCACAAGTGTTCCAGTGGACCTTGCGGTGAAAGTCTGCACCGCTGCCCTTGAATCCGACCCAACGCTACCTGAAAGGACCCCTATCGACGTTCCAGACCTGACTCGACTTCTCCGTTTTTGCCTGACAAACACCTATTTCACCTTTGAGAACGTCCCTTACAAGCAGATCCACGGTGCTGCGATGGGAGCTTGCATCTCCGTCACGGTCGCAAATCTGACCATGGAAGAAATCGAAGGCCGCGCGCTCGCTGCATTCACGCCTGCCCCCAAGGTTTTCCTAAGGTACGTGGATGACTGCTCTTGCGTGATGAAGAGGGAAGCATTGAAAGATTTTATTGTACAACTGAACAGCATAGAGCCAGCCATAGAGTTCACCGTGGAAGAAGAAATCGATGGCCGTCTCCCATTTTTGGATCTGCTTGTCACAAGAGATTCCTCTACATTACATTTCAGCGTTTACCGGAAACCTACACATACCGGCCGTTACCTCAGTTACAGGTCAATTCACCCAGATTGCCAAAAACGTTAGGTTGTTTCATCGCTCCTTCGATGCATGAAAGTATGTTCCAGGCGGGAAGACCAAGCGGCTGAATCGAAACACATACGACGTGATTTGACGACCTGTGGTTACCCGGTGCACATCATCGACTCCATGCAGCGAAAACTTGACCGCCCTAGGATGCAGCCAGCCGAAAGCACAGAAAAGTGAACGGCTCTCCCATACGTCCCAGGCATCAGTGATGCACTTGCGCGTATCTTACGTTCATATGGTGTGCACACTGCTCATGTGCCATCTCAAAAACTGAGAAGCCAACTTGTCAATGTCAAGGACGGGCTTGAGAAAGAAATATTCCCTGGCGTTGTTTATCAGGTTCCATATGCCGACTGCCCATCAGTATACATAGGCGAAACAGGAGATTTTGCACGCAGATTACGTGAACATAAGAATGACGTGAAGAACCGGCGCGCAGAACAAAATGCGCTTGCCGAGCATTCAGTATCTGCCAGCCACAACATCAACTGGGCAGAGGCACGTGTGGTCGCCAGAGAAAAAGACAGGAAATCACGGCTCTATCTTGAGTCGGTGATCATCCAAACAACAGCGCATACTATCAATCGAAATGACGGGAATTTGCCACCTATCTACGCGAGATGCCTGGGATCGCATATACGCCGCATAAAACAGGCACCACCGCAACGTTTTGCCTCATTGTGAACAAGGCTCCCGCGTGGGAGCCGAAACGTCATTTCATCTTAATTTTTGGTCGGTGCGACTCACTAGTATCATTGAAATTTGCTCAGCTAATGCGGCCAAACAGTAATATTATTTGAACCTAGGCATTTGAGTGTCACCACTCGTCATTACATTTCGCAGCATAGGTTTATTGAAGCTTTGCAGTTTGTAATAAAAAACAATTCCGGCGGCCATCAAAGATGACTCGATTGCAGCGCTGGCTGGGTGCTTAACCCTGCCTTACTGTGATGTTACTCATGATCAAAACGGTCAAGCGTACAGCGAGCAATGAAATTCTCAGCGTCTCTGACACTCTGTCACAGACCGAACAGGAAACGCCGAACCGAGTGACGTTGAACTATCGCTTAAGCATCCGTGTGCCACTATCGTGCTTCGCGCCTGTGTCTTTTGCGCCTGGCTGAGCTGAACTGAACGGCTTTTCTCGGAAAGAAGTTCGACGCAACAAAGGTTCGCTGAGGTGCTGCGCTTGTCGCCAATGCGTTTGCTGAGGGACCAAATTTCACCAGTATTCGTCCATGCTATCTGAAAGAAAAAGGCCAGTTGGGCTGAGAAGCTTTAGGTTAAGTTTGAACGAAAGAAGTTGGCGCAAAACACGAACAAACAAATAAGTATCCGCCTTGTGTCCTCAGTGTGTCCCAACTTATTCGCTTTAATGCGCTCCCCCGAGCTGGACTTGCTCGGTAGTTGCTATTGGAAAATTTCACCCTGTACAATAATGTGTCCACATAAAATATTCTCGACAGTACCGAAAACCACTTGGGGGCGTTTCCTGTGTTTTGTTGGTGCATTGCGCTGTCATTGAGTGGAAAGTCCGTGTATTCTCGCTTACAGCCCTAATGAGTGGCGTTTAATAACGGAGAAAGGAGCTTCCTTCACGCGCGAACCGGCCCCAAAATCCAGGGTCACTACTTATGCGGACTTTTCACTGACGACGCATGATGGCTCTATGTAGTCATATTGTCCCCTTTGTTTCCATGAGATGACTGTTTTGCTTCCGTTTTCCGTAACCTTTCCGGCTACTGACAGTTGCATAAACCGAAGCCGCAGAGAGGCGCATTGCATATGAAATCCTCTGTATACGCCGTCCTCGCTCGCGACTGCCCCAATGCAATGCAACGTTTGCGGTGTTGAGGAAGCGAACTAGCGTCCGTCCTGTTCGTTGAGATGCTTCCGTGATCCTCTCTTCACTGTGACATGTATTTCTTTTTTGCCGCTTGGAAACACACTCGATAGCCAGTTGTGATGGTAGGTTTTTGTACAGTTTCGTCTGTTTGCGTAGAGGTCTCATTCGGCAGGAAACAAAATGTGACGAGCGACCTTCGTGCCCAATTGATGTTATGCACCCCTGGCGTCTATAAAGTTCGCAACTTAAAATCAAATAGGCATTTAGTGGTCAGAAATATTGACGCATGCGAGTGATTCAGACGTGATTTTAACTGCTGTACAGGCGCACATTTTAGGTGGGATATTCGTCTTCCTCTTTTTTGACAACAGCGCAGAAACTTTCTTTGCGATCTCATGTGATGACATATTCGTGCGGGCCCTTTGCTGCCGCTCCTGCTTAAGCTTGCTAGTACGAGCTCTCCCGATACCAGGCGCGAGAGCCGAGAGCTGTTAGAAGATAACGCGTCTGATTTTGGTACCAGTTTTTATTACCGAACAAAGTAACAACACGGTCTATCTCGCGTGCGTTATTTCTAACCTATGCTCAGAACACTTCAATTCGTGCCCGAATGAAGAGTACCCAACATAGATCAGGTGGACTTAACAGTAATTGCCTTTACCTAGGCTAATTTGCTAGGTGTGGGCGAATATTCGAAACTTTCGAATAGCGAATCGAATATTATCCTAATAGTGCATTTTCAGAATTATTCGAAATAAGCCGAATATGTTTTCAGGTTTTCGAATAGTTTAGCAAACCCTACCTTGATGCTCGGTTCCGGAATACATGACTCATTCGTAGCTTTCGGTCCTCTCATCTACTGAGATTTGCCGCTCGTTTATTCGATCTCTTCACCAATACAATAGGTCATTTTTTCACACGTATGCCATGATCGTCATAGAGTTATTATATTGCCTTCCTGTTGCGTACCTCAAATGGAGATCAGCGTTGCGTCTTTTGACATCAATGTTTACATCTCCAAGCTATAGTGCCGTACCACAGCACCCCTTCTAGCGCCTAGCGATGTCGTACCATTATTTCTTTGGTACAATTATGCACACAAATCCTGAATAATTGTAAATATATTCGATTTCTATTCGATTCTGCTCTATCGTAATTCGATTCGTATTTAATTCGGCATCAAACCTCCACTATTCATATTGGATTCGGTGTTGAAAAAAGTACTGTCCGCACCCCCCCATAAATTGCTCTTTTAATTTAGTGGCACCCTCCTCTTGGTTTCGGTTATTTGGTGCTCAAGGAATGCAGGAAACGAAAGTAAACACTCTGGCTAACTACTGCTTCCCACGAAATGAGCGAAGCAACGCAAAAAAACAGGGAGAAAATTGCTTCGCGCTTCAACGCAGAGCAATCACAGCCATTAGATCGCGTGTGGACAGGCAGGGCCGTCCCAAACACAGCTTTTGGCTAACAATAAATAAAAAAAAACTCTCTCAAAGGGACGCAGTTATGAGGCCGTGTTGTCCCTCCGCGCTCGCGCCGAACATCGCTCTGTCCCGACGGTCAGTGTGTAGCCTGGAGGATGTGGGGCGCGGTCTACAAGCCCATCGATCGCGCGCGTGGTGCTTCCGCACAGTACGCCTACCGTTTTACTGCCGGCCTTGCTTCTGCGCCTCGACGTCGCCACGAGGCGCTGGAGCGTGGTTCGCGTATGGCGAGAGCGTTGTCCTGACTGAAAGGGTTATTAATGGCGCTTGTGCCTGTCGCGCAGCGAACGAATTGCTCCGACTGATAAAACCCTCTGAGATGCGCGTGCACAGCGACGTTATCACGCGCCACGGGCAAGTCGTTCCTCTATGGTCGGCTGACGGGGGCTCGCCGATGATTGTCAGTAATGAGCGCTCGCAAAAGCAAAGCAACTGTGTTGAGGCACAGGGAGCCTGTTTACAATGAGAGCAAGAGAGGCTATAGCCTGACGCAGGCCGGCATTGCACTTGAGGCGGAAAGAGCAAGGATGCGGGAACAAATCAGAGAAGTGGGGCACGCGAAGAGTGGGATTGAGAATTTTGCATGAATATTTATATACGTACGTTGGGAAATAAGGCAAGGTGGTTGATTGATATAGTCGTTGGGTGAATGCTAGGGGCGAGTTAACAGGAATACATAAGCGAAGCACCATTGAAACTATTCTAACGATGAGATTTCAGATTGTTAGGTTGGTCACATATGGGCGTTTAGACGAGCTTTTGCAAAATCCTCTCAAGATACCCCTTTACAAAGAAACCTTCTTCCAGGAAGGCATTACAAGACATGGATCTAGTCATCAAATCTTTGGCACGTTCAAATCAACAAATGTAAGATAGGGTTGGCATTGCAAAAGTAGCGAAATGAATGATCAAACAGCGCTATATAATCTGAAACTTGGCGACTTAACGCACGCACTGCAGCGAAGCAGTCACTGGTCAAACGTAATCAGTTTGATAGGATTCATGAAACTGGCGTCTTGAAGCAGACGCACGTCCGAAGATATGCGTCGCAAAAATGCGGTACGAAATGCGTTTGCTTCCCACGTAGAATTGTAATTGGTAGATCCGTTCGAGTTTTTATATACAATACTGTGCACACTGAAAACGCGCATTTCTGCTAACTTAAAGGACGAATAACTGAAAGCAGGTGTTAGTGTTACGTTTCTTAATGACTGACTTCAATACAGCAAGTACAGTATTGCTTCTGAAGGCAGACGCCCAACTCCAATATTAAAAAAAGAAACGAAATATCCGCATTCGAGCATTGATCACTTTGCAAGTATGGGTTAAAAGCACACTTTTTTCTTTGTTCTAGATAACTTTCCCCTGAACGGATATTAACTATGAGACATTTGAACCTCTGAGCAAAAGTAACAACATAATTCTTTCGTTTTTGCGAACTGACTGCTACCTGTTCATAATGGAGCTACTTGTACAAGCTAAAATGTTAGCTTGGCAGCATTATTTGCTCCAATTCCTCCTTAAGCCTGCAAGCGACGGGAAAAAAGGTGCTCGTTATTACATACATGACGGAAGCCAACAGCTACCGAAACCAAGGAGCGTGAGGGGTGTTTTTTTCCAATTTGTGCTGTTAATTACAGATTGATAGTGAATTTGAGGTGTTAATTGAAGATTAATAGTGTGAATACGCAATAACTTAAATATAAATGATAAGAAAGCAGAAGAAAAACAACCACACGCCGCCGGTGGGAGGAGTCAGTCACTGGTCAAACGTAATCTATTTATTGGGATTCATAAAACTGGTGTCTTGAAGCGGACGCACGTCTAATGGTATGCGTCGCAAAAATGCGCTAAGAACTCCGAAAAGTGAAAGATTGGACATCCGTCGCCGTAGTTTCGTTGGTAGAGCACCGGACGCGAAATTCGGAGGTCGTTGGGTCGGATCTCAGCGGCGGCATGGGGTTGTTTTCTTCTTCTTGCTAATAAATTATCTTTAAGTGATTGAATATTTACACTATTAATCTTCAATTAATTAACATCACAAATTGGAAAAAAGAACATCCCCTAAACTGCTTGGTTTCGCCCCCCCCCCCCCCCCACTGATGGCTTCCTTCATGCAATTCCTCCTTGTATCACGTAGCTTGACAACTGCCGCAGCTAAAGGCAGTAAATGAAAAGTAAATGAAAAGGCTCTTGAATCCCTGCTGTGTTTTATTCTGGAATTTTCGTCGTCGCTAGAATCCACCGTTTGCGATGGAGCAACAGCAAAGGAGGCGCAGCTAAAAGTGCGATGCCGCAGAAAAAGTGAACCCGAAGGAAGTACCTATAAGCCCACACTTTCTGCCTCACTTTGCTAGCATCAGCGGCCCACCTGGGAGATAAGTGCATTGCTGCGATTGCTTCCGCCCAGTGTGTCAATCCGTTGAAGCGATGTGCTCTCGCACCCCTCACTCATTTCTTTCGCTCTCGCTTGGCGTGTGCAGTGCCGCCTGGCCAGCCCTACATCCTGGACGAGAAAATGAACTCGCTCAACGGCACCGCGGGCCCTTACAATGAAGGATCACTGCTGATACTCAACTGTCTCGTCAACGGAGGTGAGTGGACTCCCGCTTCACCGATGTGTGGCAGCTCCCCACTGAGGTCGACTGAAAGGTGTGCCGAATCTTTGCCGCTGGCGCCAGGCTCCTCCTCTGTGACTGCCACATGAGGGTGAATGCTTAACGTTGTTGAAGTGCGCAGTGAGGATGGACTGATTTTCTTAATGTAGACCTCGTATCAGGGCTTCTGCTGATCGACTAATCACAATCTTGTCTTTGTTTGACCGAAGACTAAAAGAAATATTTTTTGAAGGTTGGATGGCACCAGTGAAATAGAATTATTGCGTGACTACAAGCTTGTGGGCATAGGCGTGAGACACTGATAATGCCGTCACAGCAGGAATGATTTTTTAGAAGTCAATGTTGCCAGTAGTATTCGATGATGTGTTTGACGGGCTGACTTTTACGGTTATCTTAGCCCAACGTTCACGTGTTTTTAGTGCGGAGCACTTCTAGCCGCAATCACGGATTTCACCAATGTCTGTCCTAGACTGCTCTCTCAGTCTCTCCGTGAACGTCAAGCGCGAAAGAGGAGGCGGTGAAGCGCGCGTCATGCGGCCCAATGAGGAGGCGGTGCGGCCGCACAGCTGCAGCCAATGAGAGAGTGGCGCTATCGCAGTTGCGGCCGTCACCGGGCAGCGTTGTACTAGCGCGTGTCGCGCACTCGGCCTCTCTCCCCTCGCGTCATTCATCCCTCAGCTTTCACGGACAGCGGACGTGTACGCGCGGTGCTCCCTAGACCTTGGCTCCGCGCCGCTCGTCGCATCATGCGCAAGAGAACCTTTAATACCAAAGCATAACAAAGTGTAAAACTGCTTAGAAAAGTATAGCAGGGGCAAGCAGTGCTAACGCTCCTACTTCGAATTTGCAAATCGGCTGTAATTTTTTTTTTGCTTAAAAAGTGGATGTCATGACACGCACACACGTACCGCCGTTTGCAAGGAAAATCACACCTCGCTCCGTTTCTTGCTTTGCTGTTTCACTGTGCGCAACGGCCACTAAAGCTCTGCGACAAAAGTTCACGGAATGCACGTGCTCGGGAACAAAACATTGCCGTGTTGCTTCGCGACCCTCTTGCCTGGTATTGCTACCAGCGGCTGGTCAATGTACTACGGCCCTCATTCTTAAAGGCATTTCAGGCGACTGGTTGGCGGGACTGCGCTGTATATACGAGGTCTTTCAGGGAAGACTTTCAGTGCTTTTCAAAAATAGGCTTTTTTGGGTAAAAATATGGCTTTGGCGGCATAGTACTACGAGTGTTGGCTGGCACCAGAAAACCGATGAATCGTTGTAAATATTAAGCTAGTTGGCAAATTTTTAATAATTAACTTTTTAACTATTAGAGTTAGGCGCCTAGTTGCGACCAAATATTTGTAGCCAGTATTTAGTAATATCCATATCAGTTTTTAGAATTTCGAAAACGCGATTATCCCCGGCGCTGTGGCTCGACAAAATTTGGGTACGTCGTGCCAAAATACATGCGCTTTCGAAAAGCATGCAGGCAAAGCAAGCTTTCCAGTGCACGTGACTAGTCAAAAAAGCCAAATTTTGTTGGCCCACAGCGCCGAGGATAACTGCGTTTTCGAAATTCTATGTACTAATATGTATGTTACTTACGGTGGGCTACGCGCTTCTCAAGAATTAAGGGGCGTAACAGTGATGGTTAAAAAGTTAACGATTCAAATTTAGTCATAACCAGCCTGCTAGTTAGCAGATGTTACCTATATTTTGATGTACTCCGCCGTTCGCAACGCTATGGCGAAAAAACTTATATATATATATATATATATATATATATATATATATATATATATATATATATATATATATATATATATATATATATATATAGTTACAGTGGTAGGCTGTTATAGGGAGCACAATCATGGTTGTCTTTATTAACCATCTTGCACAGAGTTGGCATGGCTCCACAGCCAAGCGCGGCAGTCGAATGGCAGCACGTAGTGAGAGCCAGGTGGCTGTGCGCTCTCGTGACGTCGCTGCGCTCCATAATACCGTGCGCATCAGCCCTTCGCCATGGCAGCCACTGGACAATCGGATCAGCCGCAGTGAGCAGCCGAGATTACGCGGGCTTATGCGCGTAAAAGGAAGCATTGGAAACGGTGAAATCCAGCCCTATATGACAGGAAACGCGGTGCCTGTTGGCGTCACGGTCAAATGGAACATCGTAGCAAGATGAATGCTGCATATTCTCGGCAGTATTGCAAGCGTAACAGGGGAGCATCCGGACTATCTGCTCCCCTTGGCTGTGCCCGGACCGTCTGCGGGGTCGCCACATGCTAAACGTGCGCCAACGGATGAAAAGCGTTAATGAACAGTTTCTGCTCTTTAGCTCACCAAAAGTGATGTTGCCATCTCATTCTCTGTAACATTCGGGTATTTTATGCGTTTGGTTTGGTTTATGGGTGTTAAATGTCCCAAAGCGACTCAGACTATGAGGGACGCCGTAGTGAAGGGCTCCGGAAATTTCGACCACCTGGGGTTCTTTAACGTGCACTGACATCGCACAGTACACGGGCCTCTAGAATTCCGCCTCCATCGAAATTCGACCACCGCGGCCGGGATCGAACCCGGGGTATTTTATGCATAAAATATTTCTGCGTCTCTCGATGCTCTCGTACCAAATATTGATGGCGTTCCTTGTTCAGCAGAATACCGTACCATTTCTTGACGGGATGACCTGGTCAGTTTTGTTGGAACTGGCTGGGCAACTCCTTCTAGTAGCGTGCGAAAATTGTGTTCCGCTACAAAACATATCCGGCATTTATTAAGACCATATGAACGCCGGCCGGCTCTGCGTCGATCCCTGCAGGGAAGTCGCGTTAGCGCAGCACATCCTAACTTACCGCTGCATGAGCTCATGCATGAACACTTCACTAATTGAGTTCGTCATCGTCATGACCGTTGTGATGTTCGCAGTAATCGTCCCATGTGTCTCCTCCGTTGTCCTTTGTCGTTGTTCTTTTGCGCTAATTCCTTTACATAATGCAGCACCAACTAGCCCGTCAGCACGCCCTTCTGAACTGCGCTTTGTGGCGCTAAGATGAAAGTGTAGTGTAAAAATAGCCTTTACCTGTCTGCTGCCTCGACCAATGAAGTCACGGTCGCCGCTCAGCAGATCAAAAGCAAACGACCTTAAAAAAAGTCTTTTGCCGAAGCCAGTCTGCTGCTAAATCGATAAACAGTTAATGTTCGCTATTTTTGAACACCAACCTTTTCAGGCTGAAATAAGCAATTTCAGCACTGATAGCAAAAAACGGTTCAACTCCTCCGTCTTGCACAATTTCACTCTTGCGTGCAGTCAAAATATGCGAGTCTCGATTGAGAAGTGAAACGGCCGCTTACAGATTAGCGCACGCGGGCCCAGGAGCGGTTGCAACATTCGCAGCGCAGTAGCGTTTCTCGCTTCTGTACGCGCTCGAACGCGCCTCAGCTGCATGCACGGCTGCCGTGCGCTGTGTTCGGCTCTCCTGGTCGGTCGCTGTCTGCCCTCCCCGTTCTTCGTGCCCCGAGGTTTCACTCTTGCTGGTTCCGTGCGGCGCACGGTTCAAGCGAGCAAGTTAAGCGTGGCTGCCAGTAGATGGCCAATAAAAGAGGCAAGGAAAAGTGGCGTCGCGCGTCCGTCTAATATCGTACGTTCTGATTGGCCCGCCCTCGCCAAAAACGTTCTGAGGAGTCAGCGACTCGCAAACGCTGTCCCGGAGGAGCATTTCCGCTAGATCACTCTTTGCCGCCATCGCCGATTTAGCGCCCGCATCGGATGCGCGCCGCTTTTCGGATCTGGGCGCCTTCACTCGGAAACGCGCGCTTCACGCTCGGCTGCGCGGCCGCTGCCTCCCGGGCGGCGACGCGCTCCGCGGGACGCCCCTTCCGGCCCGCCTCCCACTGTTGCGACTCGGCGGCGAAGGGCAAGGCTGCCTTGATGAGGAAACCGCTGACAAGCAGTCGGAATGGGGCGCTCCTTGGCTTCCCGAAACTTTAGGGAAATAGCCGGATAACTGCCTGTAGCTGCGTGTGCGCGGGCCTTAGGAGACGAGCTGACGGGTGTTCAGCCACCCTGGGCGCTCGGAAAGCGAATTCGGAGATGACTCGCACGGGGCTTTTGTTTCCCAAAATCGCTCGCCGCGGAGCCGGCCAGTATGCAGGGAAAGAAAGTACCGCATGGATTACTTCATACACTAACGGTAATTTTGGTGAAATAACGGAGAAGAGCAACTACGAATTAGAACGGTGTGCAAGCTGGGTGTGCTTGAGAGCTGATTTTATGAAAACTCTCCTCTCACTCTTTGATGCCGCTCGCACTGATTAAACAAAACTTCGACTCACAATCAGCGCCATCGCCTCCATGTAGAGAGGCAATAAAAGAACCTCAAGTATCGATCTGCCAAAAGAAAATGTCGCTGAAAGCACTGATTCAGCCGCAAAAATAAAGAAAGAAATTATTCGCATGTAGACGCTTCTGGTGAGCTCTTGGCGACGTTTGTACGAAAATGGACTTTTCCGCGCATTAAGGTAACTTCGAAGGTAAGATGAACTGCAGAAGAATAGGCTGCGGTGCATGAAAAGAACTAAAAAATGCAACTTGCCACATAGCGCTAAACAAACACGGACGCAGGGAGACAAGCAGGACGGGCGCGAACTTACAACTGAACTGTTATTGCATGAAACCAAGCAATATAAGCACTTTCCCAACACTGAAGAAGAGGTACCACTCAAACAACGTTATCGTCGAACAACATTACGGATTAGCAGACATGGAATGCATTTCTTTGTCAGACAAAAACACTGAGGCAGCACTGACGCACGTATCTTCTTTTTGCGACATTATATTGAACGCCTGCATAATTTCCCTTGTAAGCTGATCTTTGTGGCAGTCAATGATAAGAGAGCTTTTAAAATCCGGATAACAACCAAGGCACTTCTTTGTTTTTCCATCTTTTTCTTTTGCGTTGATGCGGCCAGCAAGATGTCTTTTGACACCATTCCTACATCATTGTTGTGTTCTCGCAACCTGTCATGGAGACATCTGCCTGTCTGCCCTATGTATTTCCGGCCGCATTTCAGCGGAATAGAATAGATTACATTCTTTTCACATGTGACATATCGGCCCTTATGCTTCTTTTTACATTTTCGGCTTTCTTTAGGACGAGGGTTCACGTGATTACACAAGTTTGATAACTTTTCAGAAGCGGAGAACACTAACTGTACTTTCGCATGGCTCATTATCCTCTTTAGATTGTGGGAAAGGGTGTGGCAATATGGTATAAGAGTCACTTTTTATTTGTTTTTCTCTTCTTTCTCTGGAATAGGCTGTCTGGGTTCGGCCTTTCCGAAATGAGACATTGTATGCTTCAGCAACTTCTGAGCCACAGAAACTAGAAGATAAGGCGGGTAGCCTGCTTCCTTTAGCCTGTTGCACTGATTAAGTGAACTAGACGCCATACAGTGTGTAGAGGACTTTTTCAGTGCGTTGGCGAGGCATAAGTTAGCGATGGCACGTTGCACTATTTTGAACGCGCTGAGTGGTACGAAAGAACCTGTTTTTGCACCGTGGTTCATAGGACCAGCAGGTGTGACGTGCCTGGAGGTGCAGTTTTATGTCCAGGAATTCAATAGATAGATCTTCTGGCATCTCATGAGTTATGGTTAAGGGAGATAAGGCCGTGCTAAAGCATATTAGGATTTCTTGCACAGTTGTGGCAAAGTTCTGTCTGCTAACACTCGTCAAAGCCAAATAGTCGTGTACGTACCGAAAAATTTTAACCACAGGAAAACCTCCCAGAATCTGAGCTAATTCTCTGTCCACTGATGCGAGAAAGATGGCGCTTAAAATTGTTGCGATGCAAGAGCCTATAGGAACTCCCGTTTTTTGAAGGTGTACGGTTCCATCCCAAGAGCAAAACGTCGAGAATAGGTACATCGTTAACAGTACAAGGAACCCTTGCACAGACGTGAGGCGTTTTGGAAATCTACCGAGCCATGACGGTCTATGCACTGTTCTACGTGTAAAAGTAGCTTGTCTTGAGGGATAGAATAATATAGGTCTTTGACGTCAATAGAAAAGGCCATTTTTTCAGCACTTGAAATTTCCAGAAATTTAACTACGCCAAAGGAACTTTGTCGGATACGGGTCTTCTACTTCAAGCATCATCAATTGGTTCTTGAGAAAGTTCGATTGCGATTTTTGCCATGACCCCTTTTCGGATATAATTACACGAAAGGGGCGATTAACCTTATGAGTTTTTGCTGAAAAGAATATATTCAGAGTATCATTTTCACTTTTTCACATACCCTTTTGAAGACCACTAAGGTTCAACTTGGAGCATAAATGCAATGCTTTCATTTTCACAGATGCAATAGAGACATTTGTTCTGTCAAAGACGGCTTTAATGGCCGAAGAGGCCTTGGAGTCAAAGGTGTCTTTAGGTAGGACGGCAAACCCTCCTTTCTTTGTCAGAAATCAACAAACAAAGCGAGTCCTCTAATAAATAGGAGACAGTACGTCTAATAGGAATGTTACATTTGTTCTGCTCATACCGCTCCACAGCGTCCATGCCCTCGGCAATGCATCTGTCTTTTTCCGAGTCAGCAGCAAAACGGGAGGCATGGTGAACCGTTGCGACCAGTTCTGGGGCTGTTTTCCTGGGCGGAACAGAGAACTTTGGTCCTAGTTCAAGCACACGGCACACTTTTCGAGGAAGGGAAATTCCGTCTGTGCAGTAGACGTTGCTCACCGCTGTGATTGTCTTCGCTGTGATTGCCTTCAATCTAATGTCGCAAAAAGAAGATACGTGCGTCAGGGCTGCCTCAGTGTTTTTATCCGACAGAGCAATGCATTTAATGTCTGCTAATCCGCAATGTTGTTCGACGATAACGTTGTTTGAGTGTTGCCTCTTCTTCACTGTCGGGAAAGCGCTTATATTGCCTGGTTTCATGCAATAAAAGTTCACTTGTAAGTTAGCGCCCATCCTGTTTGTCTCCCTGCGTCCGTGTCTGTTTTGCGCTATATGTGGCAAGTGAACCGTCACCAACTCTCCCAAGCTTCCACTGTGGCTAAAAAATGCAAGCGGATCGAACTAGATCACGAGAAAAAACGGCGCATGGGTGATGAAGAAAAGCGGAAAAACAAGCCGCTGAGTTACACGAAAGTTTTATTGCTGCTGACGCAAAATATATGCAGGGAAAACAAAACGAAGTGAGGAAAACATTGATTCCAAGTGACAGAATCACATTTCTCACTTAAACGCTTAAGACATCTCGGATAGTTCCCATGAGAGTGTTTCGAAACGTTTAAGATAAAAAAACGTCATTCTCTTATTCTTTGTTTGTACGTCACGTCAGATGCGTCATGGTTAGATCTGAATAGACAGGCGGCCGTCAAGATGCTTCTCTGTTCAAATTATTTTTTAAAGTTTGATAAAGGTGAGACTAGTCTGACGCCCAGCATTGCGCTCGTCATATCCTAGACAAGTTCCTGCTGGTAACGAGACAGATAGAATTGACAATGTAATTTATGGTGGCTAATAAGCTGTGACTTTTGCACTTTGAATTGCTGTTATCAACTGACCATGTGTGCTGGCGCTGTGCCATACTTCTGAGGCAACTTCCTGCCATGCAATTCAACACATTAGATAGTGTTTAATTATCGCATTGGGAACTATTATTTAAGGACCCCCATTCATGCTCTTGACACCGTTTAGTGCCCAACAGCTTTAAAAGCCAAGTGAATCGGCTTCCGATGGCGGCTTTTTCTCAAAATTTGCTTTCTTCCACCGCCAAGGGTTAGTAAGGGTTAGTAGCCGAACTCAAACGACCAAAAAGCACAAAAAGTTGGACCAGTCTCCTTTTTCAACCCACGATAATATCTTTTATGTTAGCAAGGTACCTGCCCCCCCCCCCCCCCCCCTCCCCGCATTAAAAAGAAATGGTAGCGTACGTGCAAAGTCGGACTAGCAGTGGCTTTCTTAGCGTGCACCAAATTTGCACATTTTTCTGAGGAAGTAAACAGGAAAGGCGTAAAGCACCCGCAGTGCGAAAATCAGAAGCATGCTCTCCCACTTATAGAATGCCATTGCGGCGTTGTGTACACCATTCCTTTGTCTTATGCATGTTGCGTCGACGGAACCGGCCGCTGTAGCAGCGACGTCACTGTCTGACCCTTAGGCAACCGCCCATTGAGTTTCAGTCGACAGTATATTGAGTCCTTGTACAGTCTATAAGATTGCAACAAAAACAAACTTTATTGAGTTCGTTCGTTAAAATGCCATAGCGTTCTCTACTGACACGAGTCGACAGGAGGCCAATGGCTAACATGTCGGTATAGTCTCATTTGAATGTGGGTCAACAGGAAGTCATTTTCCTGAAGGTCAATTGAATATCAGTTAATTTTAGTGGTCCCTGTTATGAAACATTATTTCAGCGAAAGTTGCACATATGTTGTTGGTTTCGTGAAAGCTTAAAAGCGTATCTTTGGATTGTATGCGTGACGTTTCAGAATGGTTAGAATATATGGGAGGCTTCTTATTTGATTGCTTTTTACCCAAATGAACATTAGTATAATGTTCTGGTAGCGCTGGAGTTCAATCTCGACTACATAGAACATATCTAGTGACGGAACATATAGCGCTAAGAAACCAGGACGAACAATGGAGCGATATTCAGCATGTACAAGAACTTCACATGCAGTGAATAAACTTAAGTTGAAAGTTAGCGCTCGTGGTGTCTGTTTCATTGTTTGTTCTGGTTTCTTAGCGCTATATGTTCCGTCATGGCAGACCAACTCGCCCGAATAGCCACTCTGATATCTCGAGCTTAATTTAGTCTCAGTAGCCTCTCTGTATTTTATTTAAATTTGAACGCGGTAGCCAATTTGTTATGGTAACTCAGAAGAAGACTTCATTACCGTGTCAATTTATTATACAAATGTTCTGCTGAGCATATTTAATTTAAAATTTTTTTATAGGGGAGAGCGGGCGCATTCTTGTAAATGATGAGTAGGCAGTCGTTTGAACGTGGGGGAAACACCTTTTGATGGTGACTGGAAAGGTCTATCTGAAAAGGAACATGGCAGACTACTCTAGAGAATAAGCTGCCAGCGCTCTGGCCGTTTTTTGTACTAAAAGTGGACGTGATCAAATTTTGTGGTGACCAGGGCTGTTATGCAGAATACCCCGAGTTCTGCGCTCGCCGGGGTTTATCGCCAATATTTCGCGACGGCAGTCATTGAGCGAGGATAGCGTGGAACGCGAAAAAGCAGCCCACAATAAAATGCCGAGATACAGCCACGTCTCTCAACACAAGCACACCTTAAGCGTGCTGCGTCAACGTTTCAAACGCACCGGACTATGAGCGACCAACTCGCCCAAAACGCAACGATGCATCAGACTGCGCAATGCAAAACGCCACCGCCGCTTAAGGTTATCAATGCAATATTGAAAGTCGTAATACCGTGACTTATCGGCTAACTGTGTGCACACTCGCCGGAAGTCCTTTGCCACGCCTTTTTTTGGACGCGTCAGAGGCGTGTCCCTCTTTCGGGAATTCTGTCTATCCACGTACGAAGGCGAATAGTGCACGCACGGTGCATTTTGCCACCAATCCTTTGGAACTTCTTTCTATGACAGCACGAGCATTCCAGCCAACAGAGGTCTGTGATGCAATGTTGCTGAAAAACAGCGCATGCTCGATAGGACCGCTTCGTCATCGTCGTCATCCGTGGGTAGCGCCTTTCAAGCAGCTGCAGTGACGTGCCGCCAGCTTTCTGTTATGAGCTACATAGGCTACGATGCAGGAAGTAGTGCTTTGTGGGCCGTCGCAGTCCGAGATACGAAACCAATGACAGTCGACGTGATTTCTTTTTGACAGTGATGCTCAGATCCATCAACGACGTCATGCATTGTAGTTACTATATTTTTTACGGTGAAGATTGTTGATATCTGTCAGCACGGCTTTGCTGTAGCGGGCAAGCACGTTGGATGTGACCTAACCGCGGCGTTCACGCACTTACGAACGCCACACTTGAAGCTGGGACCTATAATTTTGATCGACAGGCGAACTCGGGCGCCGCTAGTGAATGTTGAAACCCCCCGAATTCAACCGGGGACTGTCATGACGGGGGTAACAGCAGCATCTTGGACTATCGCTTTGAGCGGCGGCAAATGTCGACATGACCGTCTGGAGCCGTATTATGACATAAACGACGAAGAGTTCCATTTTTTCCTGTCGGAAACGTCGGTGCGCTGGTTGCGCGACGAGCTAGGCGACGACCCCTGTATGCGGAAACTGCTTGGCGCGCCTCAACCGCTCACCGTCGAAGGGCGAGCCCCTCTGTGGCCTCCGATTGTACGGGACCAGTAGTTTACAGGGAAGGGTTGGCTCAGACCGGTGAGTTGGACGACACCGGATCACAGTGAGTCGCCGTATAAGGGACGTCTCCGACGCGCTATGGATAAGTGGTGGCTTGCTTTTCCCAAGACTACGGCCGAATGGGTTTGTGCTTAAGAGCGTTTAGATTCTACGCTGCGGCATCATGGGTGTCGTAAGATGTGTCGACGGCATATACATTGGAGTAAAGGCTCCTTCAAAGTCAAACCCAGACGTGTTCAAGGAATTAACGATATTATTTTGCGGGAGCCTAGAAAACTATGACAAGAGGAGAAAGCACGTGCGTTCGCTCATTTAAAAGTTTGGAGGTGCATAGACCCGGGACCAGAACATTGCCATTTATCGAAATGATGAAACACTTGGAATATGAAAAACGGAAGCCATTCACCGTCCGTTAAGGTTTCGGGTAGTTCATCTTTTACAAGAAAACAATTTGAACTTTGAAGGCGAATATAGGCATAAATTACTCTTTTTTTTTACGGGCAGCTTAGCTTACTAGGTTTTCTCTGCAAGTCGTTTTTTTGTGTGTTTAACGTGTAGGTTCAGGTACGGTTGTTTTGTGTATTTACAGGCAAAAAAAAATGACTACTTGAGGTTACGCATCTTGAAAACAGCCAAGAACTGAGCCTCAGATGATTTTGACTTCAGACTAACTGCTCAAATTTCCTGTCATTCTACGTGTTTCGGTTTTGCGCAATGTTGAAGCACTGATCAGCGTTACAGCTTAAATGTGTGAAAAATGTTCAGAAGCGAGCTAGCCCTCAGTTATAACTACCGCCAATCCCGCAGCACAAAACTGGGTCTAGTGAGGTTGTGGCTTCAGCAACCGTGTCTCTTGACGTATAGTCTCAAAACTTCATATGCACGAGAACTAAGCTCCTGATCTTGACCCAGAAGGGAAAAGAAGTGGCGAAAAATAGTAAGCGGGGTAATCCTAGGTGAATCCGCGTATTGTGACATTTGGAATTGAAATGGCGAAATAAATACATGCTAGTCTATACTTCATGGTGCTGAAGCGTCGATT
Source organism: Amblyomma americanum (assembly GCA_030143305.2). NCBI lineage: Eukaryota > Metazoa > Arthropoda > Arachnida > Ixodida > Ixodidae > Amblyomma > Amblyomma americanum. The sequence goes on from JARKHS020028775.1 coordinate 97,272, forward strand.
TTTTATTGATAAATTTATTTCGCATCGATTCCAGGTACGAAAGTGGCCGTTGTTGATAAAATACCAAACTTGCTTAACAATTGCTAAAATGAAAGAAGCTGCAACAAGGTGCACAGGAACAGGCAACTTTTCGCCACTCCTTCACGACCATTCGGAAGCGCTGAGTCACTTTTGTTCAGACATGCCTGCTCAAAGCTAACCTGCAGAACCACCTTCCCATTCAAATAACGCGCGTCGTCTGCCAGGTCACGTGACGGAGCCACCGCGGCGGCACCGTGGTACAAGGAAAAATATAATGCATTACAAATTACTCTAATGCGCATTCAGTACGCATCTCACACAATATATGCTTACGAAGTACCATAAAGTGCGCAATAAAAATGAACTAAAAACATTGCTTGCATAACCCACTTGCAGAGGTAATGCACTCGGTGGAACGAGAAACAAATGACGGAAGGCACCGACAGTTTGATCACGTCAGTCGTACTTTGTCGACCGGCCGTGAAGCACATGAGGTGCCGCTCAAGTGATGATAAAGCCAGAGTGGCTCTACACAACCTCATTGAAACTGGAGGCTTGCCGAGAGATGAATTTTATGTCTTGATACCATTATTTCATTCAACTGAGGGCGTCGCCAGAGTTAGGGTAGATCCCGAGTTTCGCCAAACTCCGGGCATCTAGCATTCCAGACCTGACGTGAAATTTTCGAATCATATTGCGCCAATTAGGAAAGTGACCAGTGCGTCAGCGTGTCTTCGGTATAGCAGCATTGTATAAAATCCCCTTTCTATCTGAGCAAACAAGAGAAGGGGAATAAGTAGCTCATTATGGCACGCACATGAAGGGAGCGAACAGTCAACGAAACCAAAGAGCACAGGGGAGTGTGTCTATTTATTTTAAAATTTGTGGTGTAGATCAGTGGGAGATTAATAGTGTAGTTATTTTATCGCTGAAAAATAATCGGTTAGAAAGCAGAAGAAACGAACAACCACATGCCACCGGTGTGATCCGAACACACGACCTCAGAATTTCACGTCCGGTGCTCTACCAACTCAGCTACGGCGGCGGATGCCTAATCTGCTTTTGGAAGTATTTATGTGTAGTGCAAGCGAACCTTGTGAGAGATCACCAACGCGACACCCTATTCCGTAGCAGCGGAAGTAGTACGTCCTGTATTACCGCGAGTGTCACGGGGAACATGATCGAACGGTGAAGGCGGAAGCTGGACGGGAACCCTCTTAAGCCACCTATGGCAACAATACTGCCAGAACGGAGGCCCTAGTTAAGCTACTGTGCAGACTAGGGAAGGGAAATGACGAATTCATTATAACACCACACGTATGGAGGAAGCCAACAGTCAACGAAACCAATAAGCATGGTGTTGATCAGTGAGAGACTAACAGTGTAATTATTTTGTCGCCGAAGGGTAATTGGTTAGAAAGAAGAGGTCGTGAATAATGTAGAGATCCTGCAGAAAAATGTTTCTGCTCATCATTCATACCATGCCCTATGATTCGCCAAGTGCATGCATATTTCATCAAATCAAAGTCATTCCCGCAGGTCCCTTATACGAGTGCACTCTAATAAATCATTGTATCAAGCAAAAAGGGCGCCTAGCAGATTACGGGAGCACACTGCAAGACTAGCGCCAAACACGAAAATAATACAGCTGCGATACACCCCACCATCCTCCGTCCTTTGCGCTGGTTTTCTTTCTGCAATCTTGTACCGACTCGCCCAGCTCTCCACCCCACCATGGTATGTTGCATTCAGCAGATCCACATATGGAAAGTAAATATTAAAGTGCCAGTTACCGCGTGTGTTAAACAAACTGCACTTATTGAATATTCATGCCGATTTACACTCACCTCATTCATAGAAAAATGCGCTGCCTTTCATTTTAGAATTCCTTTCCCACTACAATTTGTGTAATTTCTATCTGCTGGACTGCTGTATTGATGTGATCTATTCTGATGGTCTTCCCAGCGCATTATGAGTTGTGTTTAACTTAGGTGTAGATTTCCCCTCGTTCTTTCTTATTTTTTCTTTCATCATCATCATCATCATCATCTCATGACTACGCCAACTCCAGGGCAAAAGGCCTCTCCCTTGTGTCTCCAATTAACACTGTCTTTGCCAGCTGCACCCAAAGTATGCCCGCACACTTCTTAATCTCATCCGCCCACCTAACTTTCTGCCGCCCCCTGCTACGCTGTATTTGAACTTT
>JARKHS020028776.1:0-14561 GCA_030143305.2 Amblyomma americanum
ACACACACACACACATATGTAGGATTGGCCCACCATTGTCTCATTTGTAAGTTGGCCATAACTACAACCCTGAATGAAACCTAGACACGAGCACTATTGCAAAAAACTGCTCAACTTGGCGAAGTTGCCGGCGGTTGTCAGCAAAGTTACTTTGCTGAGGCTTCTGTTGCAGTCCTTATATTCTGAGTGGTTTATTCAGTAAAATGGACAATCTTTCTTGCTGTCAAAACCATTGAGAGAGAAATTTGGCCACAATGCCACTACATAGCTTGGTAACCTAAGGGTGTACATGAAATGTTCTGGGAACTTATGAAGAGTCATGTATTTGTGAAACGTGTATTTGTGGCCTTTGTGAAAACTTGTGCACTTAGTTTTGTTGTTTCTCACAGTGTATTACAGTTATCTCACATTATCTTGCATATAAATGCTACTTTGCAGTCACTGAAGGTTTACTCTTCCAAACATTTGTTGCAGTTGAGTTTTCTTTCTCTTTGCAGCAAAGCGTCTGCTGAGGCGAAGATCTCGCTATGGTTCTACATCGCCTGGCAGCTGTTCACCGAAGCTTGTGCCGCCATGACGAACTACTTTTGCAATCGCCCTGATATTTGTTGATGTTAACGTTTATCCCTGTTATCTCTTTCGGCACGTTTTTTTTTGCTCATAATGTGTACGTTACTTTACATCACCCCCTTTTTTGTTATGTGCTGTACATCTGCTTTGTGTGGGGCAAGAAATTTTAAACCACATGTGTGTACATGAAATGTTAATATATAAAGGTTTACTCTAGCTTTTAATATGAAACGTCCTTGTTTTACTCATTTTTGCACTCGTTTGAATAAAGAATGTTGTAAGGTTAAGAAACATACTGGAATGTTAGCTTGGTACATCATCCCACATTGAAAACTCCTGCATGTGCAATTTCGTGCCCTTTTGGTGTAGTATAAAATTTTCCAGAAGCGGATCTGATCATTTTGAGTTCTCAGTCAGCCCTATCATGTCTATTGCTCTCGTATGTTCAGGTATGGCATGTATACATTAGAAATCACTTTCGTAGGATTTCCAGTTCAAGTTCCTTGCCTCATACTGATGTTCTGTTGGCTAAAGACTAAAAACTGTGGCTGCCTTATCTAAAAATGTGTGCAAGCATATGTAACACATTAAATTTGTTGAGTTCAAAAATGCCACTCACAGTTAAAAGCAGAATTTGTTATACGTGCATAAGCATGTGTAGAAAAATTGAGTTTTGAAACAAATTTAACGGGGCAACTCAATAAAAACAGTGCATTAATTAGCTCAAATGAAATCTGATAGACTTTGGAGGCTGGAACACCTACAGCTAACAAAATGAATGATGCACTCATTTCAGTGGGGACATTGCAGTCAGCAGTAGTAGTGATTTTTCAGCATGATTGCTAGATTACCTGTAGCTTGCAATCCTGCATGTTCTTATTTGAAAAATGCTTAACCTGCGCCGGTAACTTTTATTTCGGACGTTAAATTGGCTTACAGTTACCAGCAATGGAAATTTTGCCTCCAGTTTAATATCGCCGTTGTGTGTCCCGAGAAATAGATTACACGATGATACGGGTGACTGTCGCAGGCCAAGCTGTTTACCTAGTGCGGCCCAACGTGCGCTGTTAGAGTGGCAGATCGGGCTAGTTGGTAATTCATTATGCGATACAGCGCGAACAGAGACAAGGACGAAGAAAGACAAGACACCACAGCGCTTTCATACCGCCGAAGCAGGCTCTTATAGGCGGGGGGCGCAAAGGGAAACCGCCCACGTGCCAGAGCGTGGTTAACTGCGCGCAGCTGAAAGCCGGCTGGAGAGGCGCCGCTCTCCGGGCGTTGAAGCTAGTCCAACAAGCAAAAAGACTGGTAGGCGTGCTTGCCGAGGAAAAATCGAGCAGAGAGCGACGAGGCTCCTCTCCCACAGCTCGTTATCCTTATCGTCGGCCGTCTCCTCGAGGGGGGGCAGACGGGCGGCAACATAAAAGAATCAACGGCGCGCACTGCTGTCAAGAAAACTGACTGCTCGCCAGGCAGACGGCGACTTCTCGTTGGCTCTTGCGTACGTGCGATCGGAGTACAAGGCCGCGTAACGGCGTTGTAGTTTCACGCGAACTCGAAGGACAACCGTTCTCAACACTGCAGAGATGAGCAAGGGCAAGGTCGGCATCGTCGGCAGGCAAGTTTCGAAAGTCCGCCATCCTATTTAATCGTTCGTTTCCACGCACGGAGGCCCTGTTATCCGTACACATGTTGATTAAATTTGTCGCTGTGAATCCTCAAACTGCCGCGACGCGATGCAAGCTATCGCTTCATGCTCAAACGGCGACCAACTTGCGCCCCGATTAAGCTCGATTCCCTCTCGAAACACGCGCACTACGTGATCAAACAGATGATAGGTTTCAGACCGTGTTGTCAGCGTTGCCGACACGGCGGCACAAATGAACAGCCTAACCATGGCTAACCGCACTGCGGCTATCCGTTAAAAGTTCTGCTCTGTCTGGCGCGGAAGCAGCGTCATTTCAAACAGTTCGGATGGGTTTATCGCCCAGGCAGCTTTCACACCTCCTGACTATACCGCTAGCCCGCCCAGCTGTCGCTACAGCTGAGCGGAAACTCGCGAGAAACGGTTACAAACCGCTCACCTGTTGCTTCCAGCGGCCTCATCGGCCGAAGCTGGGCGATGCTGTTCGCCGGCGCCGGCTACACCGTGGACCTCTTCGATGTTGACGGAAAAAAAGTGGACGAGGCGCTCGCCGACATCGAGGCTCAGCTTGCCAACCTCGAGACGAAGGGCCTTCTGCGAGGCACCCTGTCGTCAAAGCAGCAACACCAGCTGATCAGGAAGTGCGCCACTATGGCAGAATGCCTCAAGGGCGCTGTTCATGTGCAGGCAAGCTACGAGTATGCGCCGCCTTCAGCGGAGCATGCATGGATTTAATACGAGTGCCAATGCACTCGCGATGATAAACGAGAAATATTCACGCATGCTCGTCAAATGTTAATTTCTGCAACAAACTTTTACATTTCTGCGGTTGAATGGTAGTTTTCTTTGCTTTGAAGCCCCCAGAGCTCTCTTTTTGTTGCAGGAATGCGTGTTTGAAAACCTAGAGCTGAAGCAAAAGGTTTTTCTGGAGATGGACAAGCTGGTGGATGACCACACTGTCCTCTGCAGCTCAACCAGCTGCTTCCCACCATCAGCTTTCACCAAAGAAATGAAGCACAGGAACCAGGCCATTGTGGGCCATCCGGTACGACTCATTTCTACCAGTCAATTCGGTACGTGTAAGCTGGCACAAAACAGCACTGCAGGACAGGAGGAGTGAAGAACAAAATTTTATTTGTCATATAACAAAGAGGGTAGGTGTAAGGGATAAGGTTTAGACAGGCGTGTGGGCCCTCTCGACAGCACTAGGTGGCTTGAAGTCCATGCTACTTGGTGACCTCCAGGGCCCAACCCACTATCCGGAGTTGTACCTCCATATCAGGGCTGAGCAACGCAGTCTCCCACTGACTTTGGTTTGAGATTTGGAAGCTCAGAGGTGGAACATGTAGATTCATACTTTAGCAGTGGAAAAAAAAAAATAGAGAAAAGATGTGTTATTATATCTTCGCTTTTTTGCACAGCTAAAATATGGAGGAGTCAAGAATGAAATAAGTGCAAGTCATCAGCACCTACTGTAGGCACTTCAGAATCAATTTAATGCGAAGTGCTTGTTGCATCTTTCAACCCTTTTCCCCCTGTGTAGGGTAGCAAACCGATTATTCTTCCAGTTAACCTCCCTGCCTTTCCTCTTATTCTCCTCCTACTCTGCACGCAAAAGGTAGGACTGGCTACTAAAGAACCAAGCCATTGCATTTCAGTGTGCACAGTAGGCTCAGGCATGTGGTACTTCACACGTGCGTGCGCAGTACAATTCGCTGAACCTGAATGGGTGTGCTGTTGTAGCATGATGCAGTTACTTATTAGACAAATGGCTACTGTTTTATGACAGTACATCAGCTTTCTTTTTTCACCTGTTTTCAACAGGCTTCACAAGTTGGAAAAAGCTCAAGGGGATAGATACAAAGGTGTTTGGCCGATCCGCGATTCTGAAGCAAAAGTCTTGAAAGTGATCTATGAGATCCAAAAGACGTTCCCGTTACGAGACTTTCTGTGATGCTGTTTCAGGTGAACCCTCCCTATTATGTCCCACTTGTGGAGATTGTACCAGCTCCCTGGACCAGTCCTGATGTTGCAATCAGAACTCGTGCCTTGATGAAGGAGATTGGCCAGAAGCCAGTGCTACTAAAGAAGGAAGTCGAAGGCTTTGTACTGAATCGCATTCAGTATGCCATTCTCAACGAGTGCTGGAGACTCATCCAGGCAAGTTTTTATGAGGTTCATCTCAAAGCGACTCAGGCTATGAGGGACGCCATAGTGGAGGGCTCTGGATAATTTTGACCTGGTGTTCCTTTAACGTGCACAGACATCTCACAGTACACAGGTTAGCATTTTGACTATCAAAATGTGGTCGCCACAGCTGGGATCAAACCCGCATCTTTTGGGTCACCAGTTGAGCACCATAACCACTAAGCCACCATGGTGGCTTCAGGCAAGTTGCATTCCGGATGAAGTCCCCTAGTTATCACCATGGCTCGGAAGACGATTGCACAAGCAGTTCTTGCAGCTTGTGCATGATTATTGGTCTATGCAAGAAGCAAACTACTGCTAGTGAATGTAGTGTAGGTCCTGCACGAGACAGCATGTACTGTCAGAGCACGCTTTGGCATGCACCTTATCATTCCAACTGTTCCCTCATATTCCCTGGAGAAAATGTAATAGGAAGGTTTGCACTGTTCCCCAATTATCAATACCAAATTCATGCTAAGCACTGTTCAGCTGTAGTTTGCCGAAGCGTGCTTTTCTGTGCGCATTGTTTCTGTATTGTGCAGACATTGAAACTTAGTCGCACAAAGAACCTGCGACCCAACAAATGTTTCACTGAACAGCTCTGATGTTGTGAGGCTCAGAAATCCAATTATTTGGAAGATAAGGTCCAGTTGAATGCAGCTACTAATGGTTGGAGTTTTCTGTGAATCTGCTAATATCATGCCAGTTTCAACTATGTACAATTGTGGGTGCCAAGCCCCTTCTACTCGGACAGTGTGGTTAGACCAGAAAGCCTTGCAGTATGTTGCACTTGATCGCAGAGCAACCATTCTACTGCAGGATGGTGTGGTAGATACTGCTGACATGGACACTGTCATGTCCGAAGGACTCGGCATGCGCTATGCGTTTCTTGGTCCTCTGGAAACGGCACATCTCAATGCAGAGGGTGAGTTCCGACCCTGCCAGTTTAAAATGCGTCACCTGCACGCACATGCTATGCAGTGTTTCCAGTTCTTGCAACAGGGCAGAAAACTGAGCTAGTTGGTATACGTTCATTATGAAAAAAAAAAAACCAGGTGCTAACAATCAACGACAGCTTGTCCCTTCTGTGTCGTTCGTTAGCACCTGGTTTTTTTTCCATAATTTCCGGTTCTATCAGTGGCGCAAGACAGCGCCACGATCGGGCTCTTGGGGGGGTTCCTGTCCATATAAGCAATGCTTTCCATCATCAAAGCACACATGCACAGTGTGAACTCCAAATGAAAACAGTCAAGCGCATTGATGTATTATACACGACCTGTGTTTCTTGAACATGAGAATACAAAAACCGTATTTAGTTGCATAATGAACCCACTTTCTTTCTTCATAAAAGTTCATACCAATTCAAAATGTCCTTTACCTCAGGCACATTCCTGCTAGTATAGATGTCGATGGCCGACAAGCGACTACAGTCACAAAGTCAGCCGAGGACATGTCTTAATTCTTAAAGACTCCATTCTCTGCTCATAAAAAGAAGTCTTTGGCTGTCACTCCCATTTCTCTTGCTATGTGAGATTAAATAGTCGATTTGCACTTTGATTGCAGGGATGCTGGAATATGCAGAGAAATATGCCAAGGGCATTGTGAAGGTGTCCAAGACCTTTGGCCCAGTGCCTACCTATGATGGCCCAACCCTCACTAAGGTGAATGCAGAGCTCCTGGAAAAAGTGCCACTCAAGGACCTGCAGAAGAGGCGCCAGTGGAGAGACACAAAGCTGGCTGAACTTGCTAAGCTCAAGAAGCAGCCCTAGACCACATGTGAATAGCTTCATATTCCAGAAGCACTGCTTACTGCATCTGGGAGAAGTGGTCAAATACAGAAGCATGGCACTGTTAACAATCTGAATAGTTATAATAAATATCAGATACGTTGTGCCCTCAACATGTGCACGCACACAAATGAAAAATGAGTTGGATGTTCTCGCCTGAACAGCATGAAGACATTACTGAAAAAAAATCGACCACACTTGCAGGACACCATCCTGACATTGGCACACTAAAGCAAAACAAGACACTCAGTCATATTGAAGTGCTTGCAGCCACTTCCAGCTAATATGAATGGGCAGAAACAAAACAATGGCCAATAACTATAGACAATATTTCTTTAATACATGCCAATCTTTGCTCAGCGCTTGCCTCCAACCCGGGGTGCCTTCATTTGAATAGGCTTCGCAGCCTTCTGCTTCTGGGCGGCCTTCTGGAGCTGACGAAAAATGGAAGTGAGGACACTTGGTTAGACTGTGGCAACTACATACCACTGGTCACTGGAACTTCTTTGCACAAGCAAAAGCCTTGGTACAAAACCACCACCTTATCCAGTGATGACTGTGTAGCTAATATTAACTGCATACATCAAATTAGTTTATATCGAACAGTCAAAAAAAGCCTAGAGACGCCAAGCAAGCGGCGTGCAACAATCGCTGCTGCCCTGTGTGCCGGTGGGTTGCATGTCATTGCAAGACTCCCTGCACCGGTTGGCGTGCACTCTAGTATCGCTTTTGCACTGCATGCGAGCGTCGCGATAATGCCTCGTATTTTTCCCTTTCTGATGAACCTGCTGCATAAATGGCAGTGTTATGGTAGCTCTAGGCGAAGTTTGAACAGGACACTTTGCCGGTATGTTCATGCCATGCATTGCGAAAAGTCTCTGAATAATAGGAGCAACCGCATTTCTGCCCCATTGTCTAAAGCATCGATTTCACAGTGCACGTGACCCCTCTTTTAATGCGCAGCAACGCAAACACACGCACATCTAGTCCAAGCCAAAATGCCTCTGAGCAGCGTGGCCTCGCTACAGATTCTCGCTGGACGAAAGCCAGGGCACTTTTATAACGCATGCGGGAAAAAAGTTTTGATAGCGATTGCCTCAGGAGAGTTTATTACATGAGTATGTTCACTGTCAAGAGATTTCCAGAGTACCATGAAAATCGTGCCATGTTGCCGATTTTATAGTGGCAAAAAACCAAAGCTCACTGATTTTCGAGAAATTAATGTTCATGAATGACCTAGCCCGATCTGTCAATTTTCCGGCCCGATTTAACAAAAAAGAATCTGCTTCAGCAAAATTTTTGTGGGTCCCATGATTTTCATTGTAGCGGGATTCAGCTGTATTCATGTTTATCAAACTCCAGTTCACTGGAACATTCAGTATATAAAACAGCACACCACACCCCAGCAAGTAGTGCTTCTGTGGCACTCCCACGTTTGGCAACATCTTGCGAGAGACTGCGGCGTGCTTTTTTTTATGTCTCTTTCAGGTGCCATTGTTATTGCCCTCACACACTAATCAAGGTTGATAGCGCTATCCATGAGAAAGCGCTGTGAAAACCGCATGACGTGAGAAACACGAGTGCGGTTATGGAAAGCCTTCAGTTTGGGATACTATTTTCAACAAGAAACAGCCGTCATGCGGACAAGCCTAGCCTAGTGGACCGAAGGCTTGCGTGGCACTTGTGCGGGCTGCTTTGCCGCTGAAGGTGGTGCAGAAATCAATGCTTAGCAGGATTAGCACTGTTATGTCAGGTGGTGGCTGGTTCCAAAGCACCATCAACTGTAGTTTCATGTGAAACGAGCTAGGTCTAGCAGTTCGTGACTACAGGAAGCTTGTCTACTGCTGCTTATCTACTGCAGTTATTTTCAAAGCACTGATAAGGCTTCTACACCTTTTGACAGTTCAGTGCCCCCTTTCACCCCAAATGAACCCATGTTTTAAGTGCGCAGTTTTATCTCAAGGTAAAATCTTGGAAACGTACCTAGCCAAGTTATGTGGGCTTTCAGAGGTGCACAGCATAAACTGCATGTAGCACACAATAATTTTAAAACAAAAGCCTTACGAGTTTCACTAGCAACGAAACCAGGCGTCATCATCGACGTCCAGGAAAAGTGGCCCAGAAAACCCCCAATGACATCACCAGCAAAAAAAAAAAGCTTCCAAAGGTGTGGGGAATTGAACCAATGACCTACAGATAACAAGGCAAGCACACAACCCATAGACCACAAAACCGTGTTTTGCTTCTAGGTGAATAAAGGTGAACATAGTGTATTCATTGCCTTACGACTGTGCTAATTAGGTGTGTCATTAGAAAGGAAGGAAGGAAGGAAAAATATAAATTTTAAAATTAAAGCTTTCAAAGCACGGAAGCAGTATTTAGTGCCCTCCGAAAATTTTTCAAGTATTTTCAAGTACAAACGGCTGCGCAGGGATAAGTCTTGCTGTGCTTGCTTGCTAGGTGGCACTGGTGATTTTCTATACCAGACACACACAAAAAACAAAGTACTCACAGGCTGGGTGGTGGTCTTCTTTTGTGCCTTCTGTGCCCTCTGCTTTTCCTTTGCTGCCCTGCAGAGAACACAAGACATGTATAAGAAATATTTTACTGCAAGAACACAGTGCTAAAAAGTTAAATGAAGCACAATTAAAAGTGGTGGTGACAATTGAGTTAGAGCTCCATAAACAAGCTCCAAAGAGACAACAAAAGCAGTGGTGGTCCAGCCATTTCAAGTTCCGGAGAAATTTCTGGAGCAGAAAAATATTCATTTGGAGCACCTTTGTATCAGCACAATAATTATGGAGCAAGCCGGGAGCAGCCCGAACAGAACAAAGGAGTCACCCATGTGTAGCTTGGAGGTGCTCACAAAGAACAGTGACGAAAAATTTTATTAATGTTGGCACCGTCCTGCACGCAAGTTCAGCCAAGCATGCTTGACTGAAAGTCCAAAGGACACACTTGAACCATTCTTTTTTTTTTGATGTTGGCACTATCTCACACTTCTTGGAATTTTTTACAAATTCATCAAGCTCGCAGAGTGAATCAGCAAGGCTGAAATTCTCTTGTTCTAAGAAAGCTTGACCTCGCTGGACCTGCTCCAAGCTTTTGCTCTTCAACTAGAAGATGTGACATCTTCAGCCCGCTTCAGGGTTGACATGATGCAACCTTTTGATGCGTGAATATGGAGGAAGGAAAACTCTGGAGAGGCTCTCAATATCCGAGCTGCACACCAAAAAGTGTGCTGGAAGTCATGCACTTTTGCATGGACTACTGGAAGTCTTTGGCCGAAGGTGCAGCCAATAGTAACGCTGGGTGCAGCATCGTTGTCTGCTGCACTGTCTGATGACAAGTACGCTGAGACGGCAGCCAAGTAAGGGGTGGGGGGGAGCCGACTTCAAAAAACGTGACTGAACTGCCTCTCCTGAGTTCTTTCCTTCCTCCATGTGCGCAAATGAACTGGCTGCTGAATTCTACCACAAGCCAGCCCACCCTGGATACCCTGGATTGCCAAATGCAGAAACGTTTTAGTAGGTTGCCAACTGAAAGCCTGAATGGTTCCAAGAATAGTCATTTTCCCGTGACCGCGTCTTCTTTTTGACGCAGCTAAAGCACAATATTGATCAATTTGCCACTTTTGGAGCAGACTGGTGAAGCAAAATGTAAATGTATCAGAATGGTGCAAATGAAGCACCACTGAAAAAGTAGAAACTGAGAAAGCTGTATCAACAAGCCGGTCAATGACGGCATGAGAAAGGGATGCTGAACTAAACTTTGGAGGCACCTGCCAAAGGCTCACTGAAAAGCTGCTCACCCTTGCATGAAAACACGGTGCAGTACAGTATATGGGGTTTTAACTTCCCACAGTGGAGGGCTCTGGATTAATCTCAACCACCTGGGATTCCTTAATGTGCACTGACATCACACTGTATATGGGCACCATTGAAACGTGGCTGCCACAGGTGGGATAGAACCCTTGTCCTCTGGCTCAGCAGCCAAATGCCATGACCACTGAGCTACTTCCTTCAAGTAAAGCAATCAAGACCGTAAAAACAAGAGTATGTGCAGCGCACATATAGTGCTGCACACATACAGCACCACTTAAGACAGCTCAAGCTGGATGGTCTTACCACACATTGAGGGGACTACGAAATTTTTAGTGATACAAGGAATCAGCAGAGGAGGTCCTCTTGGGCATCAATGTTAAGCAGTAACCGCATGAGGCGAAAATTCGCGGCGACACGCCGTGCGATGGGCTGAGGGCCGCCGAAGCACTGTCGCTCATCGCGTCGCCCAGGTTCTGGGTTTGCAAAAAATTTCGCCCATCGCCCGGAAGTGCCGTGCGAGACTAGCCAATGACGGTAGGCCTTGCGGATGAGTAACTTCCGATCCGTCTTGCGCGCGTAAGTCGATTTTTTTTTTCAGCGGGCTTTCCGCGGAGCAACAGCCGACGCATCCCTCACCATGGCAGCTATGCAAGAATTTAATGAAATGCTCATTAATGAAGTTCAAAAGTAAAGGGTGTTGTGGGTACGTCCTACACGCACTATAAGTCACAAGAGCGCAGGAATGTCGCCTGGCGCCTCATCGCAGCGTCCCTCGGGCGCACTTTTCTGCATCACGTGAAATTGTGTAGACTAAATATAAAATCATAACCTAAATATATATTTCAACGTTTTTATTGTGTTTTATCTTGTATAAAGCCTTAAGAGCGTTGTTCTACGCGTTAATTAACGCAAAATGACTGAACGCTGAAGCTGCCGCAATCGAGCAACACTGAAAACGCGCCGCTCCGACGCCGAGTCCCGTCGCTTCGTGCGGTTTGCGCCAGCGGCAGCGATGGGCGACGGCGGCGTCATCGCGCGACGTATCGCGAAGGAATATCGCCTCATGCGGTTACCGCTTTACTCTGTGAAGCATACAATTTATAACTTTTGAAAGTGCGACTCCCAGCTGCTCAGAGCAACACCAGGCAACACTCATACCACACCTTGCCATGCTGGACGGGTAAATGACGTCAAAGTGCACATGAAAGTTTTAGCTTCTTCTGATAATGTAATGTTGGCAAGACCAAGATTCCATCAAAAGTGCAGGAATGAAATGTGAAATGTTTCAAAAGAATAGCGCAAGATGATGCACGCCTCTAGACTTTATAGACGAGAGCTTCATACAAGATCACGAATCGACTGCAAACATGCAAGGTCTGCTTGGAATTTTCTTCCCACAGCAGTGAGGCCCTGGGGTTGCGCAAAGTGGTACACAACTAGCTACTAACTGAAAGGGCACAGCTTCCTGCAGTATTCACCATGGCATGATTGATGGCCATGAAGCACAGACCACACTAGTCATTGCAGGCACGTTGCAGGTCATAACTGAGTGCAAATGAACCGCATGTGCTTCACATGGCAAAGCACCTTTTAGAGGCTCTTTCTACACATGCAGCGATATATACAGGTGACCATAATTATGCCTCCAGCAATGGTGCAATAATAAAAAAAAATACTTCGGGCCTCTTGAATATTTTCTATGTAATTTGATTTTGTAACAGTTGGCAAAGTGGTGGGTACAGTGCATTAAAGGGGCTCTGAAACGGGCTCTAATAAAGTTGCGGTATGCCTGGGATGTTAAAGCATGTCACTTCACGAATATTGTCCAGGAAGAATTTGTTAATGCGCTTTGTAGAAACAGAGTTATCTGTGGTCAAAATTTGAATTTCAGTGTCTTCGCGCCTTTCCCTCTCCTCTCGTCACTTTTTGCACTCTGGAAGGTCTCCGCTCCTCCGCCGGCCCCACCTACAGGGGAGAGCGTCCTGACCCGCCGGAGCTACGCGGCTTACTGGCCGCAGCCTTGGTAGCTGCCTGTCGTCTGAAAGAATCGAACCAATAGCCACCTCTCAACATGTATACATAGATGCGAGCGACGGAGGAGGGTGCGAGCATGAAAGTCGCCTGGAAGGGCTCGACAACTTTCGCGCGATTGTGGGTCGTCTGCTGCGTGTAGAAGTGTATTATTTGGCTCAGGTGTTCATGACAACACAATTCAGTGATTGAGCAAGTTGATGTCCTCTTCTCGGAAGGTGTTTCAGAGCCCCTTTAATATACTTTCGATAATATAAAGCGAGCAAAATGTCACCGCGTATGGTAGGAAACATGAAACCACATCAAGAATTTCTAACTAGAAAAGCTTTTGTAAGTGCAGCAATGCTGATTGAAGGAGAGTGGAAATGGAATTGAGGGGAAATAGAAACGAAGATGTGAACATGGCCTACAAACTACAAAGGATATTTTCTTTTTTAGCAGCAAAAAGCCTGCGAGTTTTCTTAAGCCACTTTACGCCACCTACCATAACCTGATCTGTGGAGGTTACACCCGGTACTTCATGATGGCACCTGTGATGTCATGTGCAAGCCATTTGTAGTGCAACTGTCAACCACAGACAACCCAGGCCTATCAGAGTATTTTGGTGCTGAAGTAGTCCAACAGAATATCCATGATATCAAAATGAGAAATTGTATATAGTGAGGTTTAACGCCACAGAGCGAGACATGAGCTATGAGGGACATCGTGGTGGTGGACACCACATAAACTGCACCTCGTGGGGTTCTGACATCGTGCGCTAACATCGCGCAGCACACAGGCGCCCTTTTGCATTTTGTCTCCATCCAAACACGATCACCGCGGCCGGGATTGAGCCCGGCTACTCTGGCCCAGTAGCCAAGCGCCCTAACTACTGAGCCAATTCAACTCAAGCTGATATCAATGCAGCTTGATGTCCACAAATAATGTAGCAGTGAACCTTACACAATGACAATACTTTTTTTCTTCATTCAAATGAAATAAATTACAATGATTCACTGATCTGTCAGCAACAGATCAAATAGCTGTATTTTCCAATACCTTGGAGGGTCTTGGACCCAAAAGGTGCAGAACTGCGACTTCATGCAAAAAAAAAAGAGAAAAAGCAAGACCACAACGTTTGCTTCAATCTCCCGAGTGCTTTGCAACCCAAAGATCACTTGGCAGTGTGCTGTCATACTACAACAAACAAGAGGCCACACGTCCACTGCTTTCTAGCTAGCAGCTTCTGTTTCTCAAGCGAACTCACCGGATGGCCTGCTCGCGCTGCGCCTTGCGCACTTCGGGCTTCATGTTTCGCCTCGCCATGATGTCGTTGAGGCTGGCGCCGACGATGGCACGCTGGAACTTGGCCGTGCGCTTGGTGCGTTTCTTGGTGGTCTCCTCTTCGATGCCCTTCTTGTGCTTGCGCCGGTAGAGCACCGTCCACGTAATCTTACGCGGGTTCCGCTTCATCATGTGCGACGCCTCGCATTTCGCGTTCAGGAAGTGGAACGTCTAAAAAGAAACGAAACGAAACAATGTAAGGGAAGACACAAGACTTCATGATAAAGATGCCAGTGATGGTGAAGCAATTTCACAGGTTTGACGTCTGTCCAACCACCGTTCCGTTCAATAGACACTAATGCACGACAACAGCAATCAGCAGCCACCGTGTACAGCTGACGCAATTACAAACGTCTTCTGTCTTCAAAACACATTGCGAACAAAACAAAGCTGCTAATCGTGGCACAAAGGCAAGGCAAGGGCGAAACTCGCGTTTGGCAGCTGCATCAGATTGCTTGCTTGCTCCGATCATCTTTACGGTGGTATCTCAAGTCAGCCGTTGCTATGTTAATAGGAAATAAAAGGAACCTAACCAACTCCGAAATGCATGCTAAGGGCTGTTTTCCCATTCACGCGAAACATACAAGCACAATTTTTGAAAGCATGCCGGTGCGTTACTCACTTTGCCATCGGTTTTGACCATCCGCTTCCCATGGCCAGGGTATATTTTATACCCGCTGAACGAGCACAATCCGATCCTGAAATGCAGCAACACATCCTCATTAGTCGCTGAAAATACACAAGAGCCCGCGATGGGTAAATATTGCAATTATTTTAACAGATTTGAAAGATTTCCACAACTCACTTCATCGTCGCTTGCTAGTGGAAGCCGAAAAGGACAGTGCCGCGGAGGCAACAAACAACAAAAAATTCTTTTCATTTGTGCATCTACTTTTATGTTTATAAAATATTATTTTATTTTTTGGACCGCGATATTATGTTTTATTAAATTTAAAATTTAACATTACTGTTTAACGCGGACTAGTTTTTTGGCGGAAGTTTCAAAATGGCGGAAAATGGTATGGAGTTTCGAGATTTCTGTGACGTTTTTGTTTCGTTTAGCTGTTTTACACTCGTGTTCGACGCTCGTGACCATTTCCCATGGCTAGCGAATACTGCGGACGTCAAAAACTGACGCTTTCGACTTGGAAAATTGGCTGCCGTCGTTTCTGTGCGGAATTGAAGCACGCTGCG
>JARKHS020028777.1:0-10188 GCA_030143305.2 Amblyomma americanum
TGCAGCAGTCATGCATTAGTAGCTGCATTCAACTGGACCTTATCTTCCAAATAATTGGATTTCTGAGCCTCACAACATCAGAGCTGTTCAGTGAAACATTTGTTGGGTCGCAGGTTCTTTGTGCGACTAAGTTTCAATGTCTGCACAATACAGAAACAATGCGCACAGAAAAGCACGCTTCGGCAAACTACAGCTGAACAGTGCTTAGCATGAATTTGGTATTGATAATTGGGGAACAGTGCAAACCTTCCTATTACATTTTCTCCAGGGAATATGAGGGAACAGTTGGAATGATAAGGTGCATGCCAAAGCGTGCTCTGACAGTACATGCTGTCTCGTGCAGGACCTACACTACATTCACTAGCAGTAGTTTGCTTCTTGCATAGACCAATAATCATGCACAAGCTGCAAGAACTGCTTGTGCAATCGTCTTCCGAGCCATGGTGATAACTAGGGGACTTCATCCGGAATGCAACTTGCCTGAAGCCACCATGGTGGCTTAGTGGTTATGGTGCTCAACTGGTGACCCAAAAGATGCGGGTTTGATCCCAGCTGTGGCGACCACATTTTGATAGTCAAAATGCTAACCTGTGTACTGTGAGATGTCTGTGCACGTTAAAGGAACACCAGGTCAAAATTATCCAGAGCCCTCCACTATGGCGTCCCTCATAGCCTGAGTCGCTTTGAGATGAACCTCATAAAAACTTGCCTGGATGAGTCTCCAGCACTCGTTGAGAATGGCATACTGAATGCGATTCAGTACAAAGCCTTCGACTTCCTTCTTTAGTAGCACTGGCTTCTGGCCAATCTCCTTCATCAAGGCACGAGTTCTGATTGCAACATCAGGACTGGTCCAGGGAGCTGGTACAATCTCCACAAGTGGGACATAATAGGGAGGGTTCACCTGAAACAGCATCACAGAAAGTCTCGTAACGGGAACGTCTTTTGGATCTCATAGATCACTTTCAAGACTTTTGCTTCAGAATCGCGGATCGGCCAAACACCTTTGTATCTATCCCCTTGAGCTTTTTCCAACTTGTGAAGCCTGTTGAAAACAGGTGAAAAAAGAAAGCTGATGTACTGTCATAAAACAGTAGCCATTTGTCTAATAAGTAACTGCATCATGCTACAACAGCACACCCATTCAGGTTCAGCGAATTGTACTGCGCACGCACGTGTGAAGTACCACATGCCTGAGCCTACTGTGCACACTGAAATGCAATGGCTTGGTTCTTTAGTAGCCAGTCCTACCTTTTGCGTGCAGAGTAGGAGGAGAATAAGAGGAAAGGCAGGGAGGTTAACTGGAAGAATAATCGGTTTGCTACCCTACACGGGGGGAAAAGGGTTGAAAGATGCAACAAGCACTTCGCATTAAATTGATTCTGAAGTGCCTACAGTAGGTGCTGATGACTTGCACTTATTTCATTCTTGACTCCTCCATATTTTAGCTGTGCAAAAAAGCGAAGATATAATAACACATCTTTTCTCTATTTTTTTTTTTCCACTGCTAAAGTATGAATCTACATGTTCCACCTCTGAGCTTCCAAATCTCAAACCAAAGTCAGTGGGAGACTGCGTTGCTCAGCCCTGATATGGAGGTACAACTCCGGATAGTGGGTTGGGCCCTGGAGGTCACCAAGTAGCATGGACTTCAAGCCACCTAGTGCTGTCGAGAGGGCCCACACGCCTGTCTAAACCTTATCCCTTACACCTACCCTCTTTGTTATATGACAAATAAAATTTTGTTCTTCACTCCTCCTGTCCTGCAGTGCTGTTTTGTGCCAGCTTACACGTACCGAATTGACTGGTAGAAATGAGTCGTACCGGATGGCCCACAATGGCCTGGTTCCTGTGCTTCATTTCTTTGGTGAAAGCTGATGGTGGGAAGCAGCTGGTTGAGCTGCAGAGGACAGTGTGGTCATCCACCAGCTTGTCCATCTCCAGAAAAACCTTTTGCTTCAGCTCTAGGTTTTCAAACACGCATTCCTGCAACAAAAAGAGAGCTCTGGGGGCTTCAAAGCAAAGAAAACTACCATTCAACCGCAGAAATGTAAAAGTTTGTTGCAGAAATTAACATTTGACGAGCATGCGTGAATATTTCTCGTTTATCATCGCGAGTGCATTGGCACTCGTATTAAATCCATGCATGCTCCGCTGAAGGCGGCGCATACTCGTAGCTTGCCTGCACATGAACAGCGCCCTTGAGGCATTCTGCCATAGTGGCGCACTTCCTGATCAGCTGGTGTTGCTGCTTTGACGACAGGGTGCCTCGCAGAAGGCCCTTCGTCTCGAGGTTGGCAAGCTGAGCCTCGATGTCGGCGAGCGCCTCGTCCACTTTTTTTCCGTCAACATCGAAGAGGTCCACGGTGTAGCCGGCGCCGGCGAACAGCATCGCCCAGCTTCGGCCGATGAGGCCGCTGGAAGCAACAGGTGAGCGGTTTTTAACCGTTTCTCGCGAGTTTCCACTCAGCTGTAGCGACAGCTGGGCTGGCTAACGGTATAGGCAGGAGGTGTGAAAGCTGCCTGGGCGATAAACTCATCCGAACTGTTTGAAATGACGCTGCTTCCGCGCCAAGACAGAGCAGAACTTTTAACGGATAGCCGCAGTGTGGTTAGCCTGTTCGTTTGTGCCGCCGTGTCGGCAACGCTGACAACACGGTCTGATACCTATCATCTAACTACGTTTGGTCACGTAATGCGCGGTGTTTCGAGAGGGAAATCGCGTCGCGGCAGTTTGAGGATTCACAGCGACATATTTAATCAACATGTGTACGGATAACAGGGCCTCCGTGCGTGGAAACGAACGATTAAATAGGATGGCGGACTTTCGAAACTTGCCTGCCGACGATGCCGACCTTGCCCTTGCTCATCTCTGCAGTGTTGAGAACGGTTGTCCTTCGAGTTCGCGTGAAACTACAACGCCGTTACGCGGCCTTGTACTCCGATCGCACGTACGCAAGAGCCAACGAGAAGTCGCCGTCTGCCTGGCGAGCAGTCAGTTTTCTTGACAGCAGTGCGCGCCGTTGATTCTTTTATGTTGCCGCCCGTCTGCCCCCCCTCGAGGAGACGGCCGACGATAAGGATAACGAGCTGTGGGAGAGGAGCCTCGTCGCTCTCTGCTCGATTTTTCCTCGGCAAGCACGCCTACCAGTCTTTTTGCTTGTTGGACTAGCTTCAACGCCCGGAGAGCGGCGCCTCTCCAGCCGGCTTTCAGCTGCGCGCAGTTAACCACGCTCTGGCACGTGGGCGGTTTCCCTTTGCGCCCCCCGCCTATAAGAGCCTGCTTCGGCGGTATGAAAGCGCTGTGGTGTCTTGTCTTTCTTCGTCCTTGTCTCTGTTCGCGCTGTATCGCATAATGAATTACCAACTAGCCCGATCTGCCACTCTAACAGCGCACGTTGGGCCGCACTAGGTAAACAGCTTGGCCTGCGACAGTCACCCGTATCATCGTGTAATCTATTTCTCGGGACACACAACGGCGATATTAAACTGGAGGCAAAATTTCCATTGCTGGTAACTGTAAGCCAATTTAACGTCCGAAATAAAAGTTACCAGCGCAGGTTAAGCATTTTTCAAATAAGAACATGCAGGATTGCAAGCTACAGGTAATCTAGCAATCATGCTGAAAAATCACTACTACTGCTGACTGCAATGTCCCCACTGAAATGAGTGCATCATTCATTTTGTTAGCTGTAGGTGTTCCAGCCTCCAAAGTCTATCAGATTTCATTTGAGCTAATTAATGCACTGTTTTTATTGAGTTGCCCCGTTAAATTTGTTTCAAAACTCAATTTTTCTACACATGCTTATGCACGTATAACAAATTCTGCTTTTAACTGTGAGTGGCATTTTTGAACTCAACAAATTTAATGTGTTACATATGCTTGCACACATTTTTAGATAAGGCAGCCACAGTTTTTAGTCTTTAGCCAACAGAACATCAGTATGAGGCAAGGAACTTGAACTGAAATCCTACGAAAGTGATTTCTAATGTATACATGCCATACCTGAACATACGAGAGCAATAGACATGATAGGGCTG
Source organism: Amblyomma americanum (assembly GCA_030143305.2). Lineage (NCBI taxonomy): Eukaryota > Metazoa > Arthropoda > Arachnida > Ixodida > Ixodidae > Amblyomma > Amblyomma americanum. The sequence goes on from JARKHS020028777.1 coordinate 4,042, forward strand.
ACTGAGAACTCAAAATGATCAGATCCGCTTCTCGAAAATTTTATACTACACCAAAAGGGCACGAAATTGCACATGCAGGAGTTTTCAATGTGGGATGATGTACCAAGCTAACATTCCAGTATGTTTCTTAACCTTACAACATTCTTTATTCAAACGAGTGCAAAAATGAGTAAAACAAGGACGTTTCATATTAAAAGCTAGAGTAAACCTTTATATATTAACATTTCATGTACACACATGTGGTTTAAAATTTCTTGCCCCACACAAAGCAGATGTACAGCACATAACAAAAAAGGGGGTGATGTAAAGTAACGTACACATTATGAGCAAAAAAAAACGTGCCGAAAGAGATAACAGGGATAAACGTTAACATCAACAAATATCAGGGCGATTGCAAAAGTAGTTCGTCATGGCGGCACAAGCTTCGGTGAACAGCTGCCAGGCGATGTAGAACCATAGCGAGATCTTCGCCTCAGCAGACGCTTTGCTGCAAAGAGAAAGAAAACTCAACTGCAACAAATGTTTGGAAGAGTAAACCTTCAGTGACTGCAAAGTAGCATTTATATGCAAGATAATGTGAGATAACTGTAATACACTGTGAGAAACAACAAAACTAAGTGCACAAGTTTTCACAAAGGCCACAAATACACGTTTCACAAATACATGACTCTTCATAAGTTCCCAGAACATTTCATGTACACCCTTAGGTTACCAAGCTATGTAGTGGCATTGTGGCCAAATTTCTCTCTCAATGGTTTTGACAGCAAGAAAGATTGTCCATTTTACTGAATAAACCACTCAGAATATAAGGACTGCAACAGAAGCCTCAGCAAAGTAACTTTGCTGACAACCGCCGGCAACTTCGCCAAGTTGAGCAGTTTTTTGCAATAGTGCTCGTGTCTAGGTTTCATTCAGGGTTGTAGTTATGGCCAACTTACAAATGAGACAATGGTGGGCCAATCCTACATATGTGTGTGTGTGTGTGTGTGTGTGTGATATATATATATATATATATATATATATATATATATATATATATATATATATATATATATATATATATATATATATATATATATATATATATATATATATCCTATCCCTGACCAGACCCCTGCCCATCACTTAAATCCAACCACGACTTTATTACTCCCTTCCTCCTCTACCTAGCCAAAGAAAAAATTGCTACAAACTGACCATGGATTTTTCACAACAAATTCCCCTCTTCTTGCTCTTAGTAGCCATAAGATGATGGAATTGCCACCAACAAAGTATGCCCAATAATGGAAGACAGTCAAATTACAGAACACAAACTGTTGCCATTGCATGATTTTTTTTTGCCATTGCATGCAGTCTATGCTGCTGCACCACGAAAACATATGGCAACAGCTGCTAAGCTCTGAAACAAAGCTTTTATTCAAGCAGCGTTTGCAAGCAAACTACAAAAACAGTACACATTCAGAACTACAGCATCAGATTCTTAACTCGGCGTTGCTGCAGCCCATTTTTGCTCTCTCAGCCTACAGGAGAAAACAAGTGGCATGAAATCTGCTCCATAATGCACTGATCAGCACAGCACAACAGTTTTGTCATGGAGCCACAAGTCCGGTCACTAAAGCATGCAATTTTTTAAGCAAGCAGTACCGATCTGGAGAAAAAAAAGGAGGGGGGGGGGGGGGAACAGCACATTGGTTGCCATTTATAAAAAAAAATGTAACAATGTAACAGCGCATGCACAAAGTTTACTGCACACATAGCATTAGAATCACACATAAGTATAGGAAAAAAAAAAGGTTGGACATGAACTTAATATACATGTGAAAATTGGCAATGAATTGCAGAACAAAAGCAATGCTCCAGAAAAGGGCAGAGGAAGCATAGCAAAGCCATGCTGAGACAGGAAAGTCATTTCGACCATAAATTAAACACTGCAAATGGTGCATGAAGCACAGTATACACTGCAGAAAGAAGGTAGAAGTGACTAACGTTGCACTAGTTCGGTGTTCAAAGGAGTGATGATGGTGCCAGCACCAGCATAGAAGAGAGTCACAAGCAGCCCCACAACTCCAGCCACAACAAAAGCTGGTGTGTTCTGGTAGTGATGTACGGAGCAAAAGTGAGAGCTCCATAGGAAACGAGTGGCATTCATCTGCAAAATGCAATGATGCATTACTTTCTGGCAACATTCAAGAGCAAGGCAACTATGACACGAGTGAAGCTGTCAATACCAACTGCCTGCTGACAGTTCCACATGTCCACGTGCACATACCTTCGGCGCTGTGACCCAACAAATTTCGGCTATTTCAACGAGTTATGTGCACGGCAGGGGTCGCTTTGCCTGCAAGCTTTTCAAAAGGGCATGTATTTTGGCACGATGTAGGGAAAATTTCTTGGGGCACAGTGCCGAGGGTGACAGAGTTCAAAATTCTAGAAACTGATATGGATATTACTCACGGTAGGCCACACGCCTCTTAATAAATAGGGAGACTAACAGTAAAAGTTTAAATGTTAGCTATTCAATATTAGGTAACCAGCCTACTAGTTAATGCATCTTAGCCGCATTTTAATGCGCTACACTACTGACAAGGCTGTCAAAGAAAGTGCTCTTCTAACTCAAAAAGCCTATATTTAAAAACTGCTGAACATCTCAGGTAAAGCACTCTGTATATACACCCTCTGTGGCCTTTCCCAAGAAACAGGGCTAGGGCAACAGATTCAGCAAATTTATTTCCCTAAATTTTTAGTTACATGCTGAAAAACTGTAGGGGCACTTAAGTCATCTTAAGAGTGGAATACGATAGCATCAGACTTCACATTTGTTGCAGCTTCTGTTGCAACTTCTGTGCGTGTGTGTGTGTGCGCGCGTCAGTTTCTTTGCAATTTTGGGTCCATTGACCACCATTTTCGAACAGCTAGCTGCAATAGCAAGTATCTGTTATGCTCTGATGGTGCTGACAGTTGCATAGATTGAAGTTTTGCGATTTTTAATTTCGATGTTGGGTAGGTTGTGGACACATCATAAGGCCATGTGACCTCACTCGACCAATCAACAAATTTCGTCTCTGACATCAGCGGAGCAGTTTGGCTGCTCACTACAAAGGCTGATGCTTGCTACAAACAAATACACCAACTTACAGTCGTATATCGATAAGCTAATCGTCATTTCGACATGCCATAAACCAAAGTAAAAATTGGATAGGACACTTAAGCACCACCTTATGGGTATGACGCGATAGTGTAGTGGGTTAATTAATGCCCATATATGCGGAATTGGTCATTCTCGACTTTACAGTCACAGATCCCTGGGAGTCATCATACCACTTCTGGCGCAGTGGTGGAGCAGTTAAGCAATGCGCCACTGCCCTGCGCTGGCAGGTGTTACCACCGGTGGTGGGGCTTGTGCGACCCAGGTTTCTCTTTCTGAGTGACCAATCATTAATTTAACTGCCACCTGCCACTGTGGTCAGTCTGCTCACAATCCGGTGGGCAGGTTGTGCCGATGCCACAAGGTCATGTGACCTAGGTGGCCCACCTGGTTGCTTCTCCGGGGATTTTTCACTCATGACGCCGATGGTGCAAACGCTGACAATGCTGGATATTTTGCTGAAAAAGAGCCTCAACGCTACCGTGTTAATACGCAAAAATATTGGAGATGGCTTCGATGTGACACCATAGGTGCCACGATGGTGCACTAGGCATAACTTCCACTGCGCACGTGGTGATAACAAGTGCATTAAACAAATGTACTGATTTTCCCTCTTGTCCCAGAGTCAGCAACAAAGTGGCCACTATGACACTAGTGCAAGCCAACTATACACAGACCACATGGCAGCAGCCGTTATGTTCGAGGACAGAAGCATGGCAAAAACCTGCACATTCTTCAAATATCCTTGTCACCGCCAGCTCTGGCCTGCACTGCTGAAGCTATGCTCTACACTCAATCATAGTGCTTGCGATGTCATGTGCAACTCATGTGTACAAACTCAGTTGCAGACCTTAAAGGAATCACGACATAGTCTACCTGCAAATCACAGTTTTACCTTGCACATATTGATGTTCAATTCAGTTCAATTTATTTTGCATTTTTTCCAAGCGTACAAAAAATGCGAGGGCAAGCAACAAAAAGCTGCTGATTAGCAGCTTGACGTTATACGTACGTAAAAAAGAATTAGGACTCCACGCATGCATTTGAGCTAGAAATTTCATTTTGAAGTTATTGACTCTGAGCCTCACCCCCTGGCAATGACGGCCATTATGAAGCAACCTGAGTTACGTCATAAACTGACAGTGCCGTCGTCTGCTGCACAACTACCGCGTGCACGGTCGGTGCAGAGCAAAGCGCGCCTACTTGAGTCCGGCCGTGGCACACTGTGGTGAAATCGCCGACATCGGGCAGAAGGCAGACAGAAAAGCGATGGACGCAGGCCTTTGTCCCCCTGTCGTGAATTCCCCCTTCATCCCTCCGCACCTCTGGCCTGAACAACGAACAACCCACTACACAATGCCTATTACGTGCATTGCACAGTTCCAGGCAGTTCAGACACGAGCAAGCATTTGACTGACGGTTTATGTCGTCATAGGCTGCGATTGCGCCAGTGTTGCCTGACTGCCACACAGTCAAGGAGAACTTTTAAAAATTCAATTACAAATTATTCGCTGCAGTTAATGAGCTCATATTTAGCCCAGTTGTTCCGAGATACATAGCGAACAAAATGCGATAAACAGCTTGAGTCTGAAAAATGGTGTCATGACCCCTTTAAGTGTGTAAGAGGAATAATTTGAATTATGCAGCTGTGTGGCAAATATGTAGACATACATATAAGCAATGCCACTTGTAAGTGCCACATATTTAACTACAATTCTACTTACAGCATCAACCATGTCGAAACAAATGTTGCCGTCCTTGCTTTCTTGAACCAGACCATTGTAAAAGGTGTTGAGGTCCCTGTACGGCCGTTCGCAGATTATGCACAAGTCTGTAAGGTTCTTGGATTTCTGCAAGATGTATAAATGGCATTAAGTAAAAGCATACCATTAGCAGCTGCATGTAGCCAAGATGCACTTACTGCCTCAGACTGGTTTATGCATTTGTTCATTTGAACTAACTTCTCGTTGAACATAATTGTCTCATTGCGGACGACATGGGTCCCATTCCCTTTGACAGGGTGCTGAAAACAGCCTGGCAACAGCAAGCAATGCAAAATTAATTTCTCAATACAGCATAGAGACTGCTGATTAGTTGTCTCCATGCTTACCATCGCACGAAGCACTTTTCCAGAGATCATGGATGTGTTTAAAGGTTTTATCAACGATGGACACCTTCGAAGAGGAGAAAAACTGGTCCTGGCATAGCCGCGTCCCCGGATCTGTAGTCTGAGCACATGAGAACAAAACATTTTAGTACGATTAAAAACACGAAACAAAGCACGAAATATGAAACGAAGCAAGATTTAAAAACATATCGGGAAAAGCGCCACTTCAAGTTTGTGTCTACAGCAAGCAGGATAGACGGTTTGCAAATGCACATCAAGCAAGAAAAGCAAGACAGGGCATTATATTTGTTTTGAAGCATGGTTTGTGTTTCAACCAAACTAAGATAACTGACGCCAAAGCATAAATAGCTGGGAACTCAGAGGAAGTAATGCGTTCTTACATTAGTCTCAAGTTGATAGAAGATGCCGATCGCGTTTCCGTAGAGAGTGGCACAGTTTACGCACATTGTGAACGGCTGTGCCTTCATGAGCGCGCATCGCTCGAACCGCGACGTCACTTCAGCAATTGTCTGTAGAAGGTTCGTGCAGTTCTCCCAAGGGCGGTCATCGGGCACGTCTCCTATATTTACCGAAGGCCCGAATACGTGTTCGCTGGGCAGAAGCGTCCTGACTGGGGCGTTTGAGGCTCGAATAACCACCAAAGTCACGGCGAACACACACAAACACGCTGTTCGCGCTTGCAGCGGGAGCTGCATGGTGCTGGCTTGTCAGGGCGTGGTTTTTATGGTTAAGCGCCGGCTAAATCCACATTGCTTCGTTAGCGGTGGCACGGAGTGTACGCCTCCTCCTTGTCACGATTCTGCATCTGTGCCACCGCAGTCATATGGCTCAATCGCTATATGAATCACAAACACAGCACAAACACATGACCTCC